>JAODAL010003588.1:0-170916 GCA_025379985.1 Phyllomedusa bahiana
CTGCTCATGATGGTACATTATCAAATTCATCTTTACTACAACTGTAGGTACTAAAATACTAAGCCAATGAAGTTAAAAGGGTTTCCTCACCACAGACTTTCGCAGACTTGAGCAGTTTCTGTCTAATGCAGCTTCAAATCCAGGGGCGGGTCCCTTCTTCCAGTTGGAGAGTCTTTCGTCCCAGTAGGCAGGCCTCTCTTCCCAGTGGGCAAGTATTCCCTCCCTGAAGACTGGTGACATCATCATTCTGTGTAAGAAGTGTAAAGGGAGAGGATTTTACAACTCTGCAGACCTCCTGCTATGGATGAGAACCATAAAAGGAGTTCTGCAGAGCTGTCCCTACTTGCTGCAGAAATAGCTGTAGACAAGAACAGATTAACTCATAGCTGCCATTCTAAATGATTTAGATAATGCAAAGCAAATGCAAAAGTGTTTATTTAGCGATATGATCTTTGTAGCGAGAAAACCCCTTCAAGTCTTCCTTACATCAACTACACTATCAGTAAAGACCAGCAAGAGACACATTGGTAAGACAAGTTGTATTTTTAAATGGTACAGTTTAGAATATATTATATTATAATATATTATGTATTGGAACCCCAACCTCACAAAAAATAAATTGTGGTATTTAATAGTAATACAACACAACCACACTGTTTTTACTGGGAAATATGTGTAAAGTTTACTGTGTGATATATAATGTTTTACATCTGTTTGTGGGTAAGTGCAGTTATGAAACACATATTTATATACGAATGTTGATGCTGACAGGAATGTTCAAAATCACTTCAAGGCAGTGCCTGGCTCAGGCAAGACCTTTACCCTGGCCTGGCTGTTCAAACAGTATGACATTGACATTGACTATGCTTGTCCTGTACTGCAGCATGACCCTCAAAACTGCATGACCCACAGATTAAAAAGTGTCAGAAGAAAGTAGTATTTGAAGCAGTATTTTAGTGAAATGGACATTGACTATCCATGTCCTGGACCGCAGCATGACCCAAAAACCCGCACAGCTGCCCTTATAGACCATCAGCAGAAAATTTCACAATAAGAAATAAACTATATTAAAAACAACTCGTTTTCCAATACCGCTGCTGCTAGAGCTACTTGCCATTCTACTAGTGACATTGTTCCACCGTGACATTAGAATGTGAAGCAAACGAAACAGATGTCCACAGTAGGTCAACGAAGCCTGTCTGAAAATCCTGCATTCTACTGTCAAGTGGGTTGAAGGAAATTACTGATCAAGGCGAGTGAGGCTGTACACGTGGATCACAGAGGTTCAGCTGGCAGGGCCGAACTTACAGTGGGTGTTGTGCGAGCAAGGGCTGGTGTCCATCATCTATTAACATGCAGGTTCAGCTAGCAGGGCCCGAGTTACAGTGGGTGCGGTGAGAGCCAAAGCTGGCGTCCGTCATCCATTAACACGGCAAAAAATGCCCCTATGATGCAGCAACGAAAACAGTTGTGCTGAAGCAGTGTGCGGAAGCAGAAGTGTGAGATAAGACCTCCAGCCTTCCTCAGTACACAGTCAAGACCTGGGTAGCGCTTGAGAAATTTCTGCCTCTACGAGAGCACATGCCTCTCCGTATGAGTGTGGACCAATTGAGCTTCACCTGGAAATGCTGGTGGTTGATGCTCCTGTTTCACCCAAGTGCCCTTTTTCTTGGCATTCTTTTTCTCATTTTACTCAACGTGTTGGGGGAAATTGTCTCTGTTCTCAGGGTGGTGAATGTGCTCCATACACCATGTCCTCAGAATAACCTACATCTGTTCAAGTCTTCCTGTACCTCCCTTGTACAATTCAGAGGGATAATTGTATCAGCTATTTTGTACATGAAATTTTTTTAGTAGTTTAATTCTAGAAAACACATTTTTAAAATAGGATGGATTCCCACCACGTCTTTGTTTCTCTTTTTTGTATTAAACGGGATGTCTCACTATAGTGATTGCTAGTTATGTTAAAGATCTTGCAAAAACAAGTCATTTTGCAATATGTGTCCATTAACAGTGTCCTACCTAATCCAGTTTTTGTCAGCACCATGCCCCATAAATTTCAAAACATCACCCTTGAGCCATTGTTGACAATTGTGAAGAACAAATGTCTGTTAGAAACCACATTTTTTTAGAATAGGATCTGTAGGATAGCTGCATTTCACAGCAACATGAACCAAAAAATTATAAAAATGACTTCTCAGCCACTGTTAAAAATTGTGAGGGAGAAATGCCACTTAGAAACCACATTTCTGTTCCAAAGGACCATGAATAGACAGTTATCTCACAGCACCATGACCCCAAAAGCATTGACAGTGTGAGTAAATGGAATACGGTTTTTCATGAAACCGTGTACAATTGGTGTCTTTTACAGTCTCCTCACCGCAAAACCAGCAAAATGACCTTTTGGGAACTGAGAATAAAAATTGCAGTAAGAAATGATCATTTTAAAACATTTTTTTCAAGAGGACCATTTCTGTTTAAAGAGGAATGTGAAGTAGACCGGCAACTAATCGGTAACCTCGTCAATTGGGACCACAATATCATCAGTGATCCATGCCTGATTCACCTCATCCTTCTCCGCTTCCTCTGTCACAGCTTCAACACAGCCCTGACTTGCCTCATATGATGCACCCTGAGAGCTGAGGCGCCACCTTGCACTAGCCCTGGACCCCGAACCACTGCCTAGTGAAGACCAATAAAGTGAAACTGTAGGGCCTTCTGGATTCGATGGAGATAAAGGCTCTGTGTCTGCATCTGTGTCCATATCTTCCTCCGTCGCTGGTGGTACCTGATGTTTCAGAGTGTCCAACGATCGTTCCAGAACTAAGATCACCACAGTGCTCATGTTGACTGGCAATGATGGTGCAGAGCTCTTTCATCTGCCTCCAATCTCCGTGGCTCCACACCCCGAGGTCCGCACCGCTGCTTGTCAGGCCATGTGACACTACGTACTGCGTAATGGCATTGCGCTGCTGCCACAATCTCTGGAACATGTGGAGGGTGGAATTCCAGCGTGTTGCCACGTCAACTATGAAATGGTTGACGGGGAGGCCGAGCTGATGCTGCAACGCAGCCAGGCGGGACGAAGCAGGGTGCGAAGAGCGGAAGTGTGAGTTCAGACCTCGAGCCTTCCTCAGCAGGCAGTCCAGACCTGGGTAGCGCTTTAGAAATCTCTGGACCACGAGGTTCATGACATGTGCCAGGCAAGGGGTGTGCTCCAGCCTACCAATCTTAAGGGCGGCCAGGATATTTCGACCGTTATCGCACACCCCCTTGCCCTTGCCCAAGGTTCTTGTCACCCAACCAGCACTCGGTTTCGTTGCGAAGAGCCGTCTACAGCTCCTGACCTGTGTGTTGACTAATTTCAACACGGCCTGGTTTCTCTGGGCACATGATGCTACCATTGAACCTTGGGGGAAAAAACCCTGCACCATCCCTGCGGTTTTGAAGAGCATGCGCCGAGCCTGAGAGCCACCGTCACCACCAGAGACATCCACCCAGCTCACCCAGTGAGCTGTCACTGAGAGATAGCGGCCTTGGCCGTGCTTACTATTCCATGTATCGGTGGTGAGATGGACTTTGCCGGACACAGATGCAGACAACGCAATTTAAATTTTAGATGACACGTGGCTGGCCAGGGCAGGGATGGCTTTTCTGGAAAAGAAATTCCTGCTTGGCATCTGGTGTTGGGGGCAGGCAATGGCCATGATATGATGGAACCCATCTATTTCCATCAAACGGAAAGGAAACATTTCCAAGGCCAAAAGCCTGGCAATGTCAACATTCAGGCTTTTGGCTTTGGGATGGTTTGGGTTAAAGTGTTTCTTCTGCTCCCAAACCTGGTAGACAGAGGGCTGGCTGCTAGACCGGCTGCTGTATTGTGTGCAGGTCAAACTGGTGTAAGGAGAAGGGTTAGGATGGGTCTCTGGTGGTGCTGGTGGTACACGGGTGATGGTAGAGGCTGAAGCGGAGGCTGATCCTTGATCATGACTCTGTGAGACATGGGCAGCTGAGGAACGCTTGGTCGTGGCAGAGGAAGAGGAGGCGGAGACAGAGGGTGTGACAGGGGTTGGATAGCCTGGGATCGGTGTGGCCTTTTTTGGCCAAGTGTTCCCTCCATTTCAACTCATGCATTTTCTGCATGTGACTTGACATGTTGGTGTTGGTTAAACACCTAAGATTCTTCCCTCTAATGATGCGTTTACAGCAATATGACAATGTGATGCGTTTACGGCAATATGACATCGCTGGATAAATCAGAGGCTTGCTCGAAAAAGGCCCAGGTGAGGAGCGGTGTTTCCGCTGATCGTGGCTGGTGGAATAATCTCAGCTGTCTTGTGCGACCGCCCTCTCCCTTTTTGAGGCGAGACCCGTACTGACACTACCCCATCGTCTTCCTCCTCGTCCAGTGATGAAGCGCTCGCAAGCAAACTCTGCTGAAAAGACCACATTGGATCTGCAATGTCACAATCATCATCATCAACAAAGGTGAGTTCCTTGTTCTGACATTCTGCATCCTGGAGCTGCAGGCTACAAGCAACAGGCACTGCAAGACATTGCAGACTGCCCGGGATTTTTGCCGATTGACTGGCTTCCTTCTCCTTCTCTGATGGCATCAGCGATTGGGCATCAGAGCAGACAAAATCATCCTCTTTGGCCTATTGATTCTTTAAAATGCCTTCTGACCCTAACCACATTTTGTCATCAAAGAGCTCTTCAGAAAATGGATTATCCACAGTGGTGGGTACACGAGTTGACATTTGGGCTGCCTTCACTTCATGTTGGATGCATGCTGCTGCTGCTGATGATGATGATGACATTTGTGGCCGTCACTGTGAGGACAAGAAGGTAAGACTGCTGGATGCAGGTTGCATTAACCACTGAAGAACAGATTGGCGACACTGTTCGTTACTGAGATTCACAGGGCCCTGACCCAGCGATGACAGACCTGACGGTCCTGCAACCAACGATCCGCTGGCTTGCATGTTGTCGCCAGCACTGGAAGGAGCAAATTCTCTCGTACCTCTACCTCCATGTCCTACACCCCTCTTTGCTCGCTGACCACCAGCAGTTCGCTCCATGTTCAGAAATATAAAAATGTATAAGGTGTGGAAGAGTTTTTGACAGTCTCTTATTGAAAGATGGCAAATCACAGCTTTTCTTAAATCCCTCTAATTTCCTACAGCCAACGAGGAATAGAAACTGAATTGTTTCTAGCGAATACCTGTGAAATGCGGTCTAGTGGAAGAACTGTAACACCAAATCAACAGGGATTTACAACTGCCCAGTAGGACTAGGAATTAATAGTTTTCAACAAAATATCATACAAGTGCTCTATCTGCGCCAAACTAAGATTCACCGAGTGCAATAAAACTGTTCAAAAGTTACACGGATGAGAAATTGCGTTTTTGACAGCAGTGACAAACGAGAACAGTAACTACAAAATTTCTGTATCCTAATTTAAATACAAGGTGGCTCTTTGAAAAAAACCTGGGCCCCGCCCAAAACCAAAATTGTCCAATTATACAATGGCTTAATTTAAAAGTTGATAAATATGGATAACAAACGTGGTTTTTACACCAATGAAATACACCCACATTTACAAGAACATTTATGTATCCTAATGTACGTACAAGGTGGCTCTTTGAACAAAACTGGGATGCATAAAATAAAAGATACAATTTCACATCAGTTGTGAGGTGTGCTGGCCAAAAAGTGGTAAAAAAATGCCATTTCAATGCAGGTTCAAAGTAGAGTCAGGGCTGCACAATATACACTCTCCTTTCTAATGCCTTCCTGTCTGTCTGTCTGTGTTCATCCCCCCCCCCCCCCACCCCTCCTGTGGCTGTACAGCTCTAGATGCTTCTTTAAAAGTCTATGTTTAACTAAGAACTGAAGTTCTCTAATCTACCTATGTTCTAATGTTCACAGTTAAAAGCATAATTATCTGTATGAATAAAGAGAACTGTCTCTCTGTATTGATAGACACGTAGCACACCTCCTGCTCTATTGAGAGACACTGAAACACTTATACTGAACAGGAAACGCTGTTTTATGCAAAACGAGGTCATGTGATTTTTCCAGCCAATGACAACCATACACATCATAGTCATGACGTCGGACACCCAGCTCACCCTGCTCTATGCTCTAAGCTGATTTGCTGGCCAGCAAAATGACAGGAAGCGGCGAAAATGATGCAATAGTATTAGATTATCTGTAAGATTGTCACCTAAAATATTGTGTGATCGGAAATTTCAGATCAGCCTAAAAATCATGCCGATTTCAACTTTGTCGATTATAATCGCTCATCCCTAGTCTTGGAACAGATGCTGCAAAATCTGTCTGGTCAGGGGACTGGGCACGTGCCAACTACAGTATATCTCACAGCCACATGAGTCCTGTGGGGGCTGATCTGGAGAAGAACGAGGAAGACATTGGAGCACAAGCAGTGTCTGGCGCAATGAGTGTTTTTTTATTTAGGTGACAGGAGAGATGCAGTAGCAGTTGGAGGATTAGGAAGACATGGAAGATGACCCAGACACATTGTGGCAGTATACAGTGGAGATGGTGGCAGGGAGTTCATCAGAGTTACTTGCATAGATGTCCCGCTGCATGCTGATTTGCCTGGCAAGTGACATCTGAATTGTCACCATCCGGCAGAGGGATGACTTCTGGCTCTCCACTCTCGTTCCTATTCCCAAATAGGGGCATTTTTTCACCTGCCAAGATAAAGGACAAAGTCAAGAACTATAGTGACATCCTCTGTAGTTAGTTGGCCGCTGCCTATCTGTGCCATCGTGGCATCCTTTAACAGTTCTGGCCTGTTTCTTCACCCCCCTAGTGATTTAGGTACCCAACAACAGCAGCACCTGGAGCAGACCCTAAACCCTAGATTCTTCTGGCAACCTGCCTCAGCTACTATTCTGATTATGCCACACATATGCTTCCAGCTGCTCCTTCAACCACCGACCATCTTTACCAGGGACTGGTATTGACACCCACTTCCCCACTCTACACTGGGCCATTATGTAGCCTTCTGATGCTGCTGCCACCTCACCACTCAGGTCTCCTCTCATTGCTGCTGTCATCTCTAGGCTATATCACCATGCCACTCTCTGGCTTGATGTTGCTGTTACCTCCTTTTTATGTCGCCTAGCTACCGCCACCTCAAAATTATGACATTGTGCCACTCTCCGGCCTGATTCTGCTGCTGTTGCTGCCGCCACCTCCACACTGTGTACTTGTTCCAGTCTGTGGCCAAATCATGCTGCGGCCTCCTTCACAATCTGTCATTTGCCACTCTGTGGCCTACTCATGCTGCTGCCAACTGACCACTCTATCAGTTGACCACCGTGTGGTTTTCTAATGCTATTTCCACCCTCCACCACTCTATGACGTTGCCACTATGTTTGGTTTTCCCTCTCTTTTAGTCTGTCACAAGGAATGAAAAGGACAAACACAACCGATGGTGTTTTCGGGAAAAAAAAAAAAGGCTAGTATGATATGGTTCTTTGTTGGAATCAGGATTGTCAGATGAGTAGGTAGCCAAAAGCAGGAGTGGATACAAAACACAGAACACATGCAAATATTACATTTACTTATTTTTGGGATCAACTTCTGTTTCTTTTTGGCTTTAGCAATGATGGATTATTGACCAACTGAAAGCGGACACTGAAGGATCAAAGGAAGAGCAAAATGATTAGTGATGTCAATGCAAAATTACTGATGACACCCTCTTCACTCTTTTGGGGAGGCTCTACATGAATCCGCATTTAACAAAATCATCAAAATAATTGAATAAAATTTACTGTTTGCCACAGATAGCAATATCCCAAGAGACTGGAGTGGCTGGATTTGAGATGTATGTAGGGCTGAAATATACAAACACTGGATTTGACACAGAATTCTCCACAAAATGTGAATTTGAGATGTATGTAGGGCTGAAATATACAAACACTGGATTTGACACAGAATTCTCCACAAAATGTGAATAAATTAACTCTTGGCAACAGAATAAAATCCCCCTACCGATCTGAAGTTGATGGATTTCAGGCGTGTATGTGGCAGAAATACACACACTCTGTATTAGACTCAAATTCCCCCACAAACAAGAGGAGAAATTAACCCTTG
The DNA here is from genome assembly GCA_025379985.1 of Phyllomedusa bahiana. Lineage (NCBI taxonomy): Eukaryota > Metazoa > Chordata > Amphibia > Anura > Hylidae > Phyllomedusa > Phyllomedusa bahiana. Next base: position 8,131 of record JAODAL010003588.1, read on the forward strand.
GTAGAAAATACGCTACAGAATGAAGGAGATGAAATTCAGGCATATATGGGGTAAAAATACACACACCCTGTATTTCACTCCAAATTACCCCACAATCAAGAGGTTAAATTAACCCTTTAGTATAAAATACTCTACACAGTGAACCAGATGGAATTTAGGCGTATATGGAATTATCTCGCCGATGTTCGATCTTCGATGACGATTGATTGCCGATTCCCATTAAAGTCTATGGGAGAGGAACACCAGGTTCATTTTACACCCAAACAGGTGAGGTGAAGCTGGAATTAACATCCACAGCAGTAAACTGGATACGTGGTACATCTTATTCAAGACAATTAGGCAACAAGAGTCACAGAAAAAAAAAAATCACAGGCTAAAATAATTCATTCCGTTCAATGGGTAACCAAAAAGATTAAGATAGTGTAGCCACAGCAGGTACAGTGGTAGCAGCTGCAAAGGGGCCCCTTTCACACAAAACAAAACACCCGTATTGGAAATGGCACATGGTAACTGGCAGGAGATCCCTATCACTTTTGGCACCAGGTACCAACAACTTGTCATATATGTAGTTGCAGCAAGAACATCCCAAAGGGGAACACGGAAGTTCAGCTGGCAGGGCCCTAGTTAGTGTGGGTGCAGTGGAAGCCAAGGCTGCCGTCAGTCATCTATTAACCGTTTCAGAGCCCCATGCAGCTAAATCAAATTGGGCACCCACCCATGACTACTTCCTATTTTTAACATATCACCGGGCCCCTTTTTGATTCCAGCCCCTGACAGGAATACTTCCCTATTGGCACCACCGGCATCCATTTTAAAGTAGCCTGACTCTAAAACCATCAAAGATGTTCTTAAAGGCCCTCAGAATAAATATTCCCAATAAGAAATTGACTATTAAAAAAAAAATTCTTTCAAATGCTGCTGCTGCTATGGCTACTTGCCATTCTACTGCTAGCATGTTGCTGATGTTGTTTCATCATGACATTAGAAGGTGAAGAAGATGCAATAGATGAGTCCAGTTGGTCAACTAGCCCTGTCTTAAATTTCTGCATTCTACTTTCAAATTAAATGAGTTGAAGGATATTGCTGACTTTTGATTTGGAACGTGGATCAAAGAGGGTGGACACCCAGTACATCCTGTTCAATGTGATTGCCTTGAGGCGTGTTAAATTTGAAATGAGTATGTGAATTAAGCTTTTTTTCAATATGACCTTTACTATTGGTGTCTTTTACACTAACTTGACCACTAAGCCAGCAAAAAATGCCATTATTGACCATCAGAATAAAAATCACTTGAAGAAATGAATATTTCAAACAAGAGTTTTCTGAATAGGACATTGACTATCATTGTATTTTAAAGCAGCATGGCCCTAAAACCATATAAATTGCCCTTACGCACACACCCAATAAAATGTGTACAAAGAAATTAAGACGGTTGACGGGGAGGTCCAGATGATGGAGCAACGCTGACAGTCGGCCTGGCTGTTGGCCTTGGAAATGTTGCCTTTCTGCCTGGTGGACACAGATGGTTTCTGCCACGTCATTGCACTGGCTTGCCCCCAAAATCAGTCATTTCTTTTCCAGAAAAGCTGCCCCTGGCCTGCTACATTACAGAAAAGACCTCCAGTATGTTGGCTGCATCTGTTTCCACCAAAGTCTATCTCACTACAGAAACATGGACTAGTAAGAACGGTCAAGGGCATTACATTTCACTGTCTGCTCACTGGGTGAGTTGAATGGATTACAGTGCCTCTGGTGATGGCTCTGGGCCAAAACTCTTCAACATTGCTGGGATAGTGCAGAGTCCACATCCCAACCTCAATGACAAGAGAAACCAGGCCGTTCTCAAATTAATTTGTCTTTGAGACCGTCAATACACAGGTCAAGAGCCATGGATGGCTCTGCACATTCAGACCGACCAGTGGCTATGTGCTAAGAACCTGGCACAAAGGAAGGTGAGGTGTGACAATGGGAGCAATGTCCTTGATGCCTTAAGATCTGTAGACTTATGCACATCCCTTAAATGGCACATGTCCTTAATCTGGTAGTGCAGAAAAGTCTCAAGCGCTACCCGGGTCTTGACTGTCTGCTGAGGAAGGCTCAAGGTCTTAGCTCACACTTCTGGTGTTCACACCCCGCTTTGACACATAATGGCAACTTTGCAGCGTGATCTGGTCCTCCCCGTCCACCGTCTGATGTGTGATGTGGCAACATGCTGGAATTCCACCCTTCACATGCTGTACCTATTGTGGATGAAGGGTGTGTTAACCACTGAGGAACAGATTGGCGCCGATCTTCAGTAATAAGAGCCACAGGGAACCGAACAAGCGATGGCAGGACTGACGGTCCTGCGACTGATGATGTGCTCGCTTGTGTGTTGTCCAGAGCACTGGAAGGAGTGCCTTGTCTCGTGCCTCCAGCTCCATGCCCTATGCCCCTCCTTGCTTGCTTACCACCTCTAGTTCGCTCCATGTTCAAAAAGATAAATATTAAAAATGTAAAGATTTGTTCACGGCCTCTTATCACAACTGTTCTTGAATCCATATAATTTGCAAATAGGTTTAGAAATATAATTTTATTCAATGGAATATCTGGTGATCAGGGTCTTATGGAAGAACCCTGGCAGCAAAACATCAAATCACAGATTTTCTTGAATCCCTATAATTTTCAACAGTGCTGACTGTGTCTTCTCCACTCAGACTGAAGATGTGAAAGATGGAGGCAGCAACATAAAACTCCCTAATAGAGCAGTGTGTTCAGTATTGAGCTTGAACTGGAAATAGCATTCAACAGTAAATACAGTGTAATACATTGAACAGGGTGATGTGATTTCAGCAGCCAATGAGATACCCACACCCTCACTGGGGATGTCTTTGGACACTTCTCTATTGTCTGCACTGATTGGTTGGCAGCAAAAGTACAGGAAGCAGCAAAGTGAAAGTAAAAAAATGGCATGGCAAATGCACGTGGCGAACACGGACTACCGTAAAAAGCTCTGTTCAGCTCAAGTTTTAAAAAGCCAAACCTTTTCTTGAATGGTTCGCTCAACACTAGTAATGACTGATATATCTCGGAGGTAATATTTGGGAATGTTTTACCTGTGATCCCCAGCAGTTCCAGCTGGAGCTCAGCTATGTCTTATAGCCAGTTGCCGCTTCTGATGCCATGGGCACAGCTTCTGAGCCTCTGCCATCTAATGGACCTCACTGTAAGTTACTGCACATCTGGATAATTAGTTATACACATTTGGAGGAAGGGGTTAGTTAGCTATAAAGCAACATTTAGAATACCCATCCCCATTATCGGTAATAATGGATATGGCATTGCCATTTTCTCCTTAAGTTTTTTATATCCATAATACATTTTGTATAACTATGTTATTATTTTTTCTTGTAAATATTTAAATATTTGACACTGGGATTAATCTGTAAATGATTTATTTTCCTATATTCCTCCAATGCCTGGCACACTGGAGACTCATCAGACAGTAGTGGAGATATCTCTTGGGAGGTCTTCCTCCCGTCACCTTTTCTTCATCTTATACATAAATATGGGCAGGTAATGCTTCACATTCATGTGTCTGGTAGAAGCTGACGACGCTGCTGAGTAACATCATCATTCATCCCCCAGAGACCTGAGAGCAACGAGGAGAAATATTCCGAAAAGAAAAGAACGAAAAATGACATTTCTAATGTGAGCAACATTTATATCATGATGCATTACAATAAATAAAATTATGATATTATTATACTTCTTAAGGCTTTCTACGCAGTGTCTAAAAATATATGTGACATAAATGGATTTTTAAAGGAAGAATAAAAAAAAAATCATGATTGATACATGATGGGCATCTGATGTGTTTGCTATTTGGCAGGATTAGATTATTGTTCTTTTTAACATACACTACTGGTGTAAGGTTTTAGAGCACTTACATTTTTACTATTCTTTGATACTTACTAAGTTTAATGTCTCAAATGTACTTTAAAATGAAAAAGAAGATATGAACATGATAAGATGAATAAATGAATAAAAATAAATAAATTAACTTTGCTTTAACAAATGGAACCAGTTGCCACCTCCAGCTCAAATAACAGTTTTCCACAATCCAGGCATGCTGTCTACACTTACATTAAGATATTTTCCAGAATTGTTTTCCCATCATTGTTGCAGAAGTTTCACACATGTGCTGCACTTGTAGGTGGCTTTGCTTCCACCCTTCTATCCAGCTCAGTCCAAACAACGTTAATGTGATATATACGACTGTGCTCAATGGGGTGTAAGTCTGGAGACTGTGCAGGCCTACCCATTCCTTGTAGCCTGCTGTCTTCTTCTTGTATTCTTAGGTAGTACTTACAATGCCTAGCACAATGTTTTGGATCATTGACTTGTTGTAACATTTATCCCAGACCAAATATGTGTACACCACAGGGTATTTCATGGTGCATCAAAATGCGGTGGATACCCTTTTTTGTCCCGTGTGCCAGTATCTCTGTGCATGTTGAAATCTATGGATTCATAAGAAAAGCCCCAGGCCACCATGCTTTCTCTTTCTTGTTCGACAGTTGATGCCAGACACTGAGAAACCATAATGTGACCTACTTGAAGAGGAACAAAAACCCTGTGTGAAAAACCAAAGAGGTCAAATTCTGATTCATCAGTCCATTGGAATTTTCTCTACTCTTTATTTGTCCACTAGAGCTGCTGCTTGGCCCAAGCAAGTTTTTTTTTTTCTATTTTGCAATCCTAGCAAATCTTAGCATATTCTTTCATACTGATAATCAACCTGTCAGACCGGCAGATAGAATTCTTCTCTTCACAAATGGTATCTTGATAACGTTTTCCTACATTAAGTTGTGCTAGAAGATTTCGAGCTGTGAGGTGCCAATCATGCGAACTGTTGCCTCGCAAACACTTGTCATATGATTTTGCAGTGGCCTTTGGTCCTCCACACCACTTCCACTCAGAGTGTTCTCCAGTTTCTAAGTGCCTTGTAATGGTATAGGTAATGATTGACTGTCATGTGGGGTTTCTTACCAATTTCTCAGCAGGACAAACCTAAGCTTCTAAGGTTATAATTGTTTGTCTTCTTTGGTTAATAGTTTTTGTCTTACCATAATAATGTGCTCTGCCCTGAATAGTAAAACTGTCCAACTACTGCCCTAGAGGGGGTTGTAGTGACATCTGTTCCAACACTGGTTGTATAAAATCAAAGGAATGAAAGTAATCTCCAAAAGCTGAGACAACTCTAGGAATAGTTTGCTTTCAATTTCAAAACACTATTTGCAGACTATTGTTGTGTTTGAAGTAAAAAATGATTATTTTAATGTTTTTACTTTACTTTTAAACCATTATCCCTTATTTTCTGTTCTAGAACTGTATTTCTGACAAAAATAACTAATTAGGAGCAGATCAATTACATAGAACAACAAATCAATTTCAATGTTGGACAATTCACAGGAGACAAGTAAGTCATACACTAGTAACTCATACAACAGTATATGAGAGGCCTTGGAGAAGAGACAACAGAAGTGTTAAAAGATGCATCTCATAAGCAGATAAGGGGCTAAAGATCAACCATTCCCCCTATGTCTAATTATACTTATCCAACGTTTGCCCACTATCTGCCCTTACTTCCTCCATTTGCTGCAGAACAAATAAATCTTCCAAAACCAAGCAATAATAGATGGTGGTTGGAGAGACCTCCAGCTACTAGGGATCAAAGCTTTAGAGACAATCAAGAGGACAGCAATTAATCTTCCCTTTAGAGCGTAAGTACCTGTAGACGTGGGGAAATGTGTATAAGAAGAACAGAGGGATAGTTCTTTAATAACACCCCGGTAATTACATTGATTATTTCAATCACTTTATCCCCAAAACAGTTAATGCTTGGACATTCCCCCCAAATGAGTATTATAGCTCCAATGGCCTCTGTACATCTCCAACAGCATGAAGGAACCAGAGGATATAGGACATGTAGTAGGGCAGCTAATCTTTACCATCACAACATAACTTTGAAATTCAGTTGCTGTGCACGGCAAGAGGTTGATGCTCTATGCGATAATATACAGGATTTCGCCCAGTCCTCACTAGTGAAAGATCACTGGAGCTCGCGTTCCCAGTTGTTTTCATAAGTAGGTTTACTCAGAGTCAAACTATGTATGATTTATTATTCATGCATAGCTTGACTCTGAGTAAACCTACTTATCAAAATCTACTTCTCATATATTTTAGATATCAGATGGGCCAGAACACAAAATAACTCAAAAGGAGTGAGGTCTCTATGCAGATCCAGTTTATTCTTATTAGTGGTATAAATATGTAGAATTTGCATATATTTCAACCAACCATTTGGTGTTAGTTTTTTGAGAAAATAGTTTTTTCATAAGGTTTTAAAAGGCTGTGACGATGTCTCGAAATGTGAGAGGTTTTTGAGGGAGATCTGAGCTATCAGGGAAGAGTCTAACAGTTTAAGGGTTGGATTGCCCAAGACCTGAGTGAGCGGTCAAATTGAAGTAAATAAAAGTCAATGGGAGAAGATGTTCTAGTTAATTTCTATACCAATATATGTGAGGGGAAGCTGTTATTACCATCCATAACAGTAAACTGGATATGTGGAACAACTTAGTGAAGAAAAGTTGGCTCTAAAAGTGACAGAAAAAAATTCACAGGCTTAAATACTTCATTCCTTTCAATGGGTAACTGAAAAGATGAAAACAGCCTGCATTCAGCGGTGTAGCTATAGGAGGTGCAGTGATAGCAGCTTCAACAGGGCCCTGCATCCTGAGGGGGACCAAACACCCTTTTGACACATAGGAGATTTGGAGACGTGTGTTATAAAATTACTGAACCCCCAAAACTGCAAAAACAAACCCTTTTTGGGCCCCAGAGTATGATTTAAAAAAAAATCCAAAGCAACCCGTATGATTATATCCTGTATAAAGAGAGTTTTGGTTGGGTTTTGTGGCCTTTTAAATGGGGGGGCCCAATAACGCTTCTGGGTGTGGGGAAAAATGGGGCCACCCAAAACCAAAAAATCCTAAATATTGCGTTTTAGAGAGGAAAAATTTCTATCTAAACTAAAGGCATCTGACATACAAAGGGTGAGCTGAAAATGGGGGGTTTACAGGCAACATTTAAAAAAAAAAAAGGGGCATGGGATTTTAAACAGGGGAAAAAAGTTCCCAAATCCCCCAGCAATGGGCAAAAACTTCTCGTGCCTGGGACTGGGCTGGATGGGGCCCCCAAAATTGCAGAAAGGGGTTGGGGAAAAAGAAACTGAAAATGGCGTGGGCAAAAAAGAACTTAAATCAACAAAAAGAAAAAAGTTTTAATTCCCATTCAAAAAAATTTGAGAAATTCTACTTTAAAATTTTCTGAACAGGGTTTAAAAAAACACTAATCTCCACCCGGGGTAAAAGGAAGGGGTTTTCCATAAGCGCCAAAAAGTGGCTATGCTTCCGCATGTTTTGTACTTTCAGTGTCAGGGGCATGGCAATGCACCTTTTGGGGACCATGCCCATGGCCCAAAAAATGTTTCTAATGTGGGTTTTTTTTCATTTGCAAAGGGGGGGCGCCAACAAACTGTCATCGGGGGGGCTAAAGGGGGGCAAGGGAACTTCGGGGAACCCGGCCCGGGACTTTTAAGGGGGGCCAAATTTTCCCCCCTTAAATCCCTTGGGGAAAATTACAGGTTTTATTTAAAAGGGAAAAAGGTGGTGGGGGGCCCCCTTTTAAAATTTTGGCCCCTGGGGGCCCCCGGGGGCTTTCATTAACCCCCTTGCGGGCATGGGATTTAAAAAAAGTATAAGATAAACTCATATTGGGGATTGGGAATTGAATCCTGTTTAAAACCCCATAATTTAATGCCCCGTTTGGAAAGTTTTTAAAAGGGGGAAGACTGGAAAAAAAAATACAACAGATGAATTTACCATGCCCACACCTAAAACAGCCAGGAGGACACAACCCAAAACCTCGTATCTGGGAAAAATTTCAACAAAAACCAGGTGGAAAATCGGGGTCCAAGTTTGGGGCCCTCCTGGCAACGCATTTAAAAAACAAACCCAGAGAAAAACCAGAAAGTTTGGGTGTAAAAGTTAAAAATTTTAAAAAATTTTTAAGGGAAAGCCTTAAAATTCCCGAAAAACCCCTCCATACTTTAAATTTTTGGAAAAAAACTATGGGGGGGGGGGGACAAGTCCTTGAGATGGGTAAATTTGTTTTTTTTACTTTCTGGGTTAATTTTTTTTAAATTTTAAAGCCTTTTTTTTGCCACATTTAAACTCCGGGTCAAAAAACTTTCTACATTAATTCCCCGATTTTGGTTTTTTTTCTGCTTTTTGTTTACAAAAAATTTTTAACATGCATCGTTGGGCCGAAGCAAAATTTTAAATTCATTAAGTTTTTATTTCAGTGAAAAATAAAATTTAAAAGGGCATATAAAAAGGGGTTTCCTACCCTAATTTAAAAAATTAGCCCTTTCAAGCACCAGCACACTTTGAATTTCTTGGGGTTTCAGGGGATGGGGGGGGTTTGGGGGGGAATAGAAGTGAAAAGATTTTTACTTTTTTTAAAAGGTTTAAACCGGGGACTTTAAATGCTTTTCCCGGGTTTGATCACTTTAAAAGTGGTTTTACCGAGCCAGAAGTTTGCTTCCCCAACCCCCCGTTCCGGGTTTAGGGCCCACGGTAGAAATGGGGCTCATAGATTTCATGCACATTTTTTCCCCTACTTGCCCCCGTGCTTTTAAAAATTTTTGGGGTTTTGGGGGCCCCCAAAACGAAAAGGGCCCCCGGGGAAAATGGCCATGTGCTCTTTTAAAACAAAAACCCAGGACTCCCTTTTGTTGGTGTTGGGAAAAGGGGACCCTTTTTTTTCCTTTGGGGTTTGGAAATTTTTCGGGGGCCCGGGGGGGGGTATCCCGTGAGGGCAAAAAATATAAATGTTTAATTTTAAAAACAGTGGGCTTTTCTTTTTTCTTTCCGAACCCCTAATAATTTTCTGGGGTAAATAATTTGTGAAAATATTTTTATGATACTATTATTATATACAAATGGAATATTGTAAAAATAATTTTTGTCTTGTGGGCAAGGATAAGATTTAAACCCTGTTTAAACGGTTTTTTCAGGGGAAAGGGAAAAGGAAAGGGGGTTTCAGAATTTTTTATGTTAGGATTTAGGTATTATTGGGTTTTTGGGCTTTTAAAATTTTTTCCTTTTTTCCCTTGGGGGTTTTTTGCCTTATTTTTAAAGGGGTTTGGGGGCCTCCTAAAATTTTCACCCTTTGGGTCCACCAGCCAAAAAAATCTCCCCCTCCTCCCCCAAGGGACTTCTTTATCTTTTACAACTCCCCATCAGAAATCATGTTATTCAAAAGATATTTTCCCCAAAATCACAAACCCCCCGGAAAAAATGGGGGGAAAACCTTTACTTTTTTGGGTTGCATTTGCTCCCAATTTTTTTTTTTTTGTTTCCTCAAACAGGGTTTAATTCTTCTCCTCCTGTGTGTCTTATACCATAGGGGGCAACCTTTTAATTCCCCCCCCATTACACGGGAAACCCTACAATTGGGTATTGTGTGAAATTGTCCAAACCCCGTTTTGGGGTTTCTTTGGGTTTTTATTGTTTTTATTTGAAAACCCCTAACAATTTGTAAAGCAAAATTTTTGGTCCTAAATCATTGACCCTTTTAAATTTTTTGAAAGGGCCCCTTTAATAGAACTTTCCTGCTCTGACACCTTTATACCATGGTTGGGTGTAATAGGGAGGCATTTTCCCTTTTCTTATTCCCAACTGCCAAAAATTTGTTAATTTTCCTTTTACAATTGTTTTTTTGCAATTTTAAGGGTCCCCTCTAAACGGTTAAAACTGAAGCCTTCTCCAAACCGGGAGCTCCCCCTCATTTTTGGGCCCATAATTTTATTTTGGGCTAAAGTTCAGGGGTTTAGGGTGGGCCAACAAAAGGGCCCCACCCTCGCTAAAGAGTAAAAAACCAAACCCCGCTCTATACTTTTTTACTCCCGGGGCAACCAATTTCCCACAGGGTTAGAAAACAAAAAACATCAGGGAAAAAACTGTACAGGAAAACCCCTCCATAAATGAGAATAGTTTAAAAAGGGGGGATTTATTTTTTAACCCACAAAGTTTAAATCGAACCGGTTTTTTTAGGTTTTGATCGGAAATTTTCCCAACACCAAAGTTTAGGGAAAATTTTGCGCTAAACCCCTTTTAAAAAATTTTGCGGGGATTTTCCAATTTGGGGTTTCCTGGGGGGTTTTTGGCACAGCAAATCAGTTAGAGCAAGGCAGGGGACTGGGGACAACCCTATGGAAATGTGATTTTTATGGGGTTTTCAAAGGCTGGAAAAACACATGACCCCCAATTTTTTCAAGGGGAAAAAGCCCCTTTCCCGTTCTCATCATTGGTTTTTTTAGTTTCTCTCACTAGAAAACAGGGCTGTGCTTGGTTCTCTTCAATAAAAGCCAGCCCGAGGGCCCCAGTTCTCTTTTTTCCCCTGACAACTTGCTTTTAGCTTTAAAAATATTATATTATATTTATTAAATTTTTTGGCGGCATATGCGTAAAGCAGCTTATACGGGTCCAAAAATTATAAAAAAAGTAGTTTCTAACAGCATTTGTTCTTACAATTGCAACAGTGGCTAAAAAGGGTGAGGGTGCTGTAAAAAACGGGAAATGGTGGGAATTTTTTAAATGGACACTTATTGCAAAATGACTTGTTTTTGCAAGATCTTTAAATAGCTAGCAACCCTTAGTAAAAAAAACCCTTTTAAATAAAATTTAAAAAAAAGGAAAACAAAGACTGGTGGGATTCACCCTAAAAATGGGGTTGAAAGACCCCTTTTTTGGGCACTTTTTAATCTGTGGGTCATGAGGTTTAAGGGTCATGCTGTGGTACAGGACAGGGATAGTAAATAGTCGTGTTTTTTTTTTCTGTGACCTTGTTGCCTAAATGGTTGTCTAAGATGTAGCACGATCCATTTTGCTGTTGTGGATGTTAATTCCAGTTTCCCCCCTTTTTGGGTGTAAGAATGAAGGTGTTGTTTCTCTCCCAAGACTTTAATGGTCATCGGGGATAATCTATGATCGCTATCGGAAAAAGTTTGAAATTGACAATACGATTATCATCCGATGACGATAGTTGACGCGCGCTCATCATACTAGTGATTATAAAAAAAAAAAATTTTTACAGACCATTGAGGTATTTGCAGAAAGGTTTACACTGAACTATTGGAGTATCAGGGTATTATCTTCCTGATCCAGGCAAAGTCATAGTCCCCTAAGTTTAATAGAAGACAACCCATTAATTAATTACTTTGGAGCAAATAATTACAAGGACTTCAGAACCTTTTTTGTTTTTTCATGGATTTATTTAAATATAACAGTAGTGAAACATTGGATGTAATGTCCATTAAAAAGTGACCACACCCCTGCCTCAAATGCATAGATCTGCATTAGCAATCTGCAATACTTAATCTGCAATAGGCAAGCAGCTTGGTGTGAAGAAATCAGCTGTGGGAACAATATTTAGAAAATGGAAGACATACAAGACACTGATAAACTCCCTCCATCTGGGGCTCCACACAAGATCTCACCCCATGGGGTCAAAATGATCACAAGAATGGTGAGCACAAATCCCAGAACCACACTGGGGACGTAGTGAGTGATCTGCAGAGATCTGGGACCAACGTAACAAAGACTACCATCAGTAATACACTACGCTGCCAGGGACTCAGATACTGTAGTGTCAGACTTGTCCCCCTGCTTAAGTCAGTACATGCAGGGGCCCCTTGAAGTTTGATAGAAAGCAATTGGATTATCCAGAAAAGTTTGGGGAATTCATATGGGAGATGAAAAACCAAAGTAGAAGTTTTGGAGAAAAACAAATTTTCAGTTTTGGGAGGGAAGGTGAGTGCATTAAAAAATCCCAACCTATTGAAGATGTTGGTGGCAACATTATGCTTTGGGGCTGTTTCTTTGCAAAGGGACGAGGAGGACTGATCCATGTACATTAAAGAATGAATGGGGCCATGCATCATGAGATTTTGAGTGTAAACCTCCTTCCATCAGCAAGGACATTGGAGATGAAACATGGCTAGGTCTTTCAGCATGACAATGACCTCAAGCACACCACCAAGGCAACAAAGGAGTGGCTTCATAAGAAGCATTTCAAGGTCCTGGGGTGGCCTAGCCAGTCTCCAGAACTCAACCCCATAGAAAAATTTTGGAGGGAGTTGAAAGTCTGTGTTGCCCAACGACAGCCCCAAAACATCACTGCCCTAGGGGAGATCTGCAGGGAGGAATGGGCCAATGTACCAGCAACAGTGTGTGTCAAACCTGTGAAGACTTACAGAAAACGTCTGACCTCTGTTATTGGAAACAAAGGAAATATAACAAAGTTTTGAAACAAACTTTTGTTATTGACCAAATACTTATTTCCCACCATAATTTGCAAATAAATTCTTTCCGAATCAGACAATGTGATTTTCGGGATATGTTTTCTCATTTTGTCTCTCATAGTTGAGGTCGATCTATGATGTCAATTACAGGCCTCTTTTTTAAGTGAGAGAACTTGCACAATTGGTGGCTGATAGAGATGGACGAATCGATTCTAACGAAGTGGAATTCGTTTACAATTTCAGGAAAACTTTGGTTCAGAACGAAGTCGAACTTTTGGGTACTTCGGGTGAACGAAGTGTGCATTTCATTGATAAAATGGCTGCGAGCACATGGCGTTACATGGGGCAAAGAACTCTGGGAGGAAGAAGGGCATAGCCTGCATGACATGTGCAGAGATGAAGCCAATTTGAGACCGGCAGGATTCTGTGACGTCACCGCACTATATAAGTCCGGGCGCGACACTGGGAGCTCACACTCCTCTCACTGTACTGATTAGGGAAGGTGCTGCTGTGGCTGCTTGTGATAGCTCTTACTGAAGAACTGATTTTTATCCAGCGATTTTTGGGGGGTGTATCAGCTTGTCTAATAGTTTGATTATCTTAACTTTCTTGTTTTTATTTTTTGGGTTTTTGGATCTTAAATCCTGTGTGCGTCCACAGCAGCTGCATATACATTTTTGTTGTGTAGCGTAAAAAACACACCATTGTATCACGCTACAAAGCTCGTAGTTTGTGGTTGCTCAACTGTTTGGCGCACTTTACATCCAGGGGTTAATTAAGCGTTGTTTTGCTGCTGTGGTGACTCCAAGAAACAGTCTTTTTCACCGCCAAAAAATACATTTGTCCTGTAGCATAATTCACAAGTGAAGGTTCATTACAATTTTTTCTCTTGTTGTGTAGCGTAAAAAACATGCCATTGTAACACGCTACAAAGCTAGTAGTTTGTGGTTGCTCAATTTTTTTGCGCAATTTACATCCAAGGGTTAACTAAGTATTTTTCTGTAGTTGTACTCAGTAAAAGAAACTTTCTTTTTCACCGCCACAGAAGAAATTATGTAGCATAATTCATATCCGAAGGTTAATTAAGCCTGTTTGTGCTTTTATATTCAGTAAAATACACAGAGTTTTTAAACGGCACATACAAGTCAATTTTTCCTGGCCATTTGTAGAGCACAGTTTATGTCCAACGGTTACCCAACTTGTTACTGGGTTCATTTGGAGTCAAATACAGGGTGTGTATTTATCAGATACAGATATCTTCATCAAACAGTGTCTGTACATTTTAGAACAAACAGTATGTCAGACAGCGAGGTGGCAGGCTCTTCACCTGCCAGTAGCAGTGACACAAACATTCCTGGAGCAGGCCCAGGTTGCAGCACAGCAAGGGGACGTCGCAGCAGGGGTCACCCGGTGAGGCCACAACTGCCGGTGTCATCTAGTGGCCGTGTGCTGACTAGCAACCCAAGGGTTCTTGATTGGTTGAATAGGTCATCCACTTCCTCCCAGATGACATCTGACAACCCCAGCCAAGAGTCGGTAGGAACGTCAGACACAACCCTTAGTTGGCATGGCCTGGGAGCGGGTCAGCAGCCCTCACCTGTCCTCAACCCGCCTCTGTCCCATCCGGTTCCCTCAGCCAGAGATCTACTATGTGGTCTGGGCTCAGCGCCACTATATAGCGAGGATGAACAATTTGAGGAGGGCAGTCACCAGCTACATGGCAGTGAAGAATGGGGCCAATATCTCTGCTTCTTGCAGTAGGGGCAAAGTATAGATGTGGAGAGTGGCATGGGAGGTCATTTTTGGAGAGGTCAGCCTCGGCATACCTAAGACCGGTGATGAGGACAGCAGTGACGATGAAACACAACAGATGATGATGTAGCCGACCGCACTTGGGAGCCGGGTGAAGCAAGGGTTCATCATCGTCAGGAGAAGAGGGGGTCAGCTTGTGGTCACTCAGCGGCGCAGCCACAAGTGGGTTGTGTGGCCGTGAGTCAGCAGGGTAGCAGCAGTGTGAGGTCGGGAGCCAAGCGGCCACGGGGTAGAAGACCCGCTTCGCAGGTCCAAGAAAGTAGCGCCACAGGGGCTCAGCGAGGCAGCGGTGGCAGTAGTCACTAAGTGCGGAGCGTTGGCGGTAAAATCAGCTACTCGGCGGTGTGCAAGTTCTTTGCTAAGACACCGGAGGAGCCAAATAATGGGTATATGTAAACTGTGGCAAAAGTGAAGCATGGCCAGGGAGCTAACATTGGCACCACGGCCCTGCGTCAACACATGTATCATCACCATCTGGTGGCCTGGGAGAAATGTGGCTCAGATGTGGTGGTCCACCTTACGCCGCAGCAGCAGCAGCGGCCAGTGGCACGCATGCCATTGCAGCCAGTCAAGGCTCCACCACCTCTGCAGAAGGGAGCTGTTTCTCTTTTCCATCCTCTCCCAGTCCAGATTCTCCTGCTCCTCGCTACTCATGGTGCCAGCAGTCGTTCAGCGAGGCGATTGCAAAGAGACAAGAGTATGTGTCCAACCATCCTAAGGTGCAGCAGCTGACCGTGCTTTTGTCCAAGTTGTTGGTATTGCAGTTCCTCCCTTTCCAAATGGTGGACTCTGCACCGTTCAGAGAACTAATGGCTTGTGCCGAGCCGAGATGGAGAGTTCCAAGCCGTAATTTCTTTTCCAAAAAGGCAGAAACCAGCACTTCATAAATATGAAGAGCAGAAGGTGGGTCAGTCCTTGAGCTTATCGGTGTGTTCCAAGGTGAACGGCAGCGCGGACGTCTGGAGCTCTAACTACGGTAAGGGCCAGAACCTGTCCTTTACGGCCCACTGGGAAAATGTGCTTCCTGCCCAGGCACACCAACAACTTGGACAGAGACGCCGTTTTTTCTCCTCCACGTTGTCAAACTGCGCTCCTGCGCCAAGGGTCCGCCTCCCTCCTCCTCCCACCACCACCATTCAGCCTCCACAAGTACTGCTCCATCATACCACTGTGTAGGGCACACCCGGTTTTGTCACGCAGTTTTTACACCTGGCTTGCCTCGACGAACAAAGTCACAAAGGGGAGGAGCTGTCCGCGTCATGCAGCAAGAAATCGATGTGTGGTTTTTCTCCGCGCCAACTGCAAATCGGAACCATGGTGATGGACAATGGGAGTAAAAAGGTGTCCGCGCTGCACCGAGGAGGGATGGTCCATGCACCCTGCATGGTGCATGTGTTCAATCTGGTTGTGAAAAGGTTCCTGAAGTCTTCCACCGATCTTCAGAAGATTCTGAAAATGGCCAGGAAACTGTGCATGCACTTTATCCATTCATACAAAGCCAGGAACACCCTCCTCGAGTTGCAGCGGCAGAACGGCCTC
Organism: Phyllomedusa bahiana; assembly: GCA_025379985.1. Lineage (NCBI taxonomy): Eukaryota > Metazoa > Chordata > Amphibia > Anura > Hylidae > Phyllomedusa > Phyllomedusa bahiana. The sequence continues at coordinate 23,891 of JAODAL010003588.1, forward strand.
CCACAACACACTCTAATCTGCGATGTTTCCACCAGTTGGAATTCCAGCCTGCACATATTGGACCGACTGTATGAACAGAGAAAGGCTATTAACGATTTTTTGATAATCCAGGCAGACAGGAGTACTCTCCTGTGTAACTTTGATGTCAGCCAGTGGCAGCTCATGTGTGATACCTGCCGTTTGATGAGGCCATTCGAGGAGGCGACATTATTTGTCAGTCGCCAGGACTACGGGATGAATAACGTTATTCCACTGCTTCATGTCCTGGAACAGATGCTGAAAAATCTGTCTGGGCAGAGGACTGGAGATGTGGCGACCACATCTCACGGCCACATGAGTCCAGTGGGGACTGAAATGGAGGAGGACATTGGAGCAGAAGCATTGTCTGGTGAAATAAGTGGATTTTCTATCCAGGTGACAAGAGAGGAGGAGCAGGAGCAGCTGGAGGAGGTAGATGGAGATGAGGAAGACGAGGCAGATGACCCGCAAGCACCGTGGCAGTATACAGTGGAGATGGAGGCAGGGAGCCCCTCGGAGTCACTTGTGCAGATGGCCCGCAGCATGCTGATTTGCCTGGCTAGTGACAGCCGAATAGTCAGCATCCGGCAGAGGGATGACTTCTGGCTCTCCACTCTATTGGACCCTCACTACCGGTCCAAAATGGGAGCCTTTTTCCCAGCTATTGAGAGGGAGGACAAACTCAAATACTATAGGGAAATCCTCCGTAGTCAGTTGGCTGCTGCCTATGTGCGGCATCATCCCTCCTCTGACAGGTCTGACCGGGGGGTTCCTCAGCGCTCACGTACTACTGCCGCGGCTGCTGGGGGAAGGTGGGGTGGTAGGAGCAGTACCAGCTCCATCAGCAGCAAGCTAAGTCTGGAGTCACTGATGAGCAGCTTCCTTCACTCGCCTAGTGAGGAGTGCAGTCGTCAGCAGCAGCAGCAGCAGCAGCAGCGGGACCTGGAGCAGTCCCTGAACCAACAGGTCGTGGCCTACTTGGACAGTACTCTGCCACCCCAGTTAGAAGATCCGCTGGACTACTGGGCAGCCAAACTGGATGTGTGGCCGCAACTTGACGAGTTTGCAGTGGAGAAGCTGTCCTGCCCGGCCAGTAGTGTGGCATCAGAGCGGGTGTTCTGTGCGGCGGGGGGCGCTTGTCCACGGGAAATGTGGAACAACTGACCTTTTTCAAGTTGAATCAGGCGCGGATCGGCCAGGATTTGCACACACCAATGCCTTAGGCGTCAGTCTGGGTTCAAACTACCTGCCTCAGCCATTATTCTGATGCCGCCACCCTCCTGATGCCACACATCTGCTGCCAGTTTCTCCATCTTCCTACCACCATCTTTACCAGGAATGGTATTGCCACCCACATCAACCCCTCTGTCATTGTGCCAAATCTATGACCTCTGCTACTGCTGCTGTTGCTGGTGCCGGGACATCCACACTGTGTCATTGTGCCACTGTCTGACCTCATGCTGCTGCTGCTGCGGTCACCTCCACACTATGTCATTGTGCCACTCTGTGGCCTACTACTGTTTTGCCACCTCCAGAATGTCATTGTGCCACTGCTGACCTCCCTGCTGCTGCTGCGTGACCTCCAAAACTGTGTATTGTGCCACTCTGTGGCCTACTACTGTTTTGCCACCTCCAGAATGTCAATGTTCAACTCTCTGACCTCAAGCTGCTCTGTCGTGACCTCCACACTGTGTATTGTGCACTCTGTGGCCTACTACTGTATTGCCACAACCAGAATGTCATTGTGCTACTACCTGACCTCATGCTGCTGCTGTCGTGACCTCCACACTGTGTCATTGTGCCACTCTGTAGCCTACTACTGTTTTGCCACCTCCAGATTGTCATTGTGCCACTCTCTGACCTCATGCTGCTGCTGTCGTGACCTTTACACTGTGTGATTGTGCCACTCTGTGGCCTACTACTGTTTTTCCACCTCCAGATTGTCATTGTGCCACTGCCTGATCTCATTCTGCTGCTGTCGTGACCTCCACACTGTGTGATTGTGCCACTCTGTGGCCTAATACTGTTTTGCCACCTCAAGAATGTCATTGTGCCACTGCCTGATCTCATACTGCTGCCGCCGTGACCTCCGCTCTCAGTCATTGTGCCACTCCGTGGCCTACTCCTGTTTTTGCCACCTCCAGAATGTCATTGTGCCACTGTCTGACCTCATGCTGCTGTGACTGCCGCCGTCACCTCCACACTCTGTCACTCATGTTGCCACCTGAGCTCTCAGCTTGTTTTTTTCCAGCTTTCGCTGGCATGACTTTATCCGGCTAAATTCCCGCTTGAGTTTTTTGGTCAGTTTTGCCATCTTAAGAGCCCAGGGAATTTTATAGTGAAGCGATTCTAAGAGCGGCGGCAGTCATGTGCGTGTCATACTAAAACACAACATTGTATGAAGACCAAACCAAGCTCCCTCTGCATATTTAAGCATGGCACAACGTTCTACAGCACCCTGCAGGCTCTGGGCAGCCTGGAAATAGCTGCTTTTTAACGCGACTTGTGCCGAAGTAATTTGGTCCGAAACTAATTTTGACGGAAAATTCGACGAAGTGACCGAACCGAATTTTTGAGAAATTTACCCATCTCTAGTGGCTGACTAAATACTTTTTCCCACTGTATGTATATCTCTATTAATTATATACTGAATGAGAATAAAGAACAATAAGTGCATAAAAATCATATAAAAGTATAAAAATTATAGATATTACCCTCACATCGCCATGAGTTTGTTACTGTTTTACCACCTTCCTCTAATTGCAGACTGATCTGGGCTATGGTGGATCTGTTTTTAAGATGGCACAGCATGTTCTGTTCCTTGTCTAAACTGCTTTTTCCTGATGAGCTAGCTATGATTTTTTCAGTCACATCTATTGCTTGTTTTGAATGCCATGGTTCCCATTATTTAAGATGTGGTATGCAGATCACTTCAGATCTTTTGTTTCTACATGTTTGGAATGCTGAAAACCAAGATAGATTTCTCTTCTACTTTCCAACCACCAACCATTGGACAAGTAGAACTTGTGATCCAAGTGCTCAGAAAACAGAGCTTTATGGGAAAGGATCTGAGAAGCTCAAGCACCCTCTATTGGATGTAACAAATCCTCGATTTGCTTTTGACCCACTGAGTCTTTGGAAAGTAAAAGGGATGTAAGCCAAATCAGCATCACTCATCTGCATACAGCCATTTCGGGGTTTTTCCCCTCATCAATGTAGAGCAGAGTGATACTGGCTGGCTGGGTGGGAGACAATATATATGGCACGCTCCCCAAGGAGAGATTTTCCCTTTCAGACAACAGATGCACCATTTTGTCAGGATGATTGGATGAGTCTTCTTCTATTGGTCCAGCTTTATAAAGACCTCTGCAACAGGATCCCTGCATTGGAGTTAAGGGCTTAAGACCAGGGGCTCCTCAGACTCTGTTCCTTGGCATGGCCAAGCGCTAAATTCACAAATCATTAAAGAATTCAAGATTGATTTCAAACTATTTACAACAACTGAACATCTCACTGAATTTTCTGTGGGCATAACTTTAGAATGCTTAAACTTTTCTAAATTAATCTAGTACTTCATTTAAATCATAAATGTTAGGTGATAACTTTACATTCATTTATTAAATATTCTGAAATATACAGGAAAAAAAAATAATTTGCAAATTTTAGATTTTGAATACCTTTAACACAGACAGTCACACAATAGTTCATAATTAATATTAGCTATATGGATTTTTATGCTGGCTTAATTTTTTAACTTCCTTATTTTTTTAGGACCTATATATTTAGCAATTTTTAAAGTTTTCAAGGAAAGATAGATAATACTTTAGGTGATTCACAGGAATGAGATCAAAATGGAGGCAACCAAAAACGAAGCATTTTTCCTAACAATTTTTAATTTCAGTTATTTTTTTTCTGAAACACAGGTGGTAGCAACAGAAAAATGCAACATAATATTTATTCATCTGATTAAACAGTTTTTAGGAAAAAAATCCCATATAAGGCACCAGTGTGATAATAAATTGAATTGAAGGCGCCAACGACTTTAACTACTGGTTTTTGGGGCATCCTTTTTCATACTAACAGAGACCTGTATGATCGGGTTTTTCATCCTTTTCTGCCGTCAAATGCGCTAAAGTGAGCGGCTACAATGTCTAATGCACCTAATGAATGTGTTAGGCGCATTGTTCACAAGACTTGACACTTAATAATGTGCCTAACATGAGGGGGTGTTCCGGGGGCATTGCATCGCACTTGTAATATTAGACCTATCGCAATGTGATCTCCCTGAGCCTGAGGAGTCGCAGTGGAGCTGGATTTGCTGTTAGTGAAAAAAAAATGTCCAATGTTTCTCAACTTCCACCGGTACAATAATAAAAAGTGATTTATGATAATTATCAAACTATATAAAATGAAATTGTTTATATTTAATACAAATATTATCATATAAAATTAATATTAAAATATATAATATCTCAAAAATTTAAAAATATCTCCTACATTTCAAATTAATAGAATCTAAAATTAATTATACATGGAATAACCACTGATGATGTTGTTCAGATTATTCAAGTTTTACTGCACTAAATTTGAAATGTATTTTTGCTGCTTTTACCCTTTATTCTTCATACAGCAAGAGCCAGGACAGCACAGGTATTGCTGGGAGCTGTGGTCCTCCAAGCAAGATCAGTCCCATAGTTTCTATCACTGACATGCTATTCTAATGACTTCTCTTATTTCCAGCCTATCTATAGCCTTTATACATGTTTGGGGCATTACTAATGCGCCTAAGTTTCATAATGCGCCAAACACAAAGGTGAGGGGCGGGAACTTTAGACCATTTATGAATACACAAGAAACAATTTCATACATTCAGGAGCATTATACACTGAAAATGAGACTTGATTATTCACTTTGAAGCGCCTTCCTTCATACATGTCTCCCTCAGTGTTTCAGGCATCATTTCAGGTTTGCAAAGGTCTTAATATGGTAAAACATAACAATAAACACTATATTTTTTACACCTTTTGTTTTTATTTAACATTGGGCTGTGTTTTTTTGTTTTTTTTTCAGTAATATGTAGTTTTAGCTCCAAATTAATCATCTGTATCTCAAATGAGATAATGGTAAAAAATCATTAGATTTTTTTTTTTTTTTTTGTGGCTGCCATTGCAGAAAAGTTTAATAATATTGAGTATATACCCGCACACAAAACTCTTAATCGTTTTTACAAAATTTTTATAAGCATAATCCTTTAATGTCCAAAATGAAGTTTCATGTGGAACAGCGACTGATTCATTCCATATACATAAACGTTTTCGGTTCCCATAGGACCCTCATCAGACAAGTCGATATAACAAAACATAAAAAGCCCATAAAACATATACCACAAACCCAAGTATAACATCTAAATATCATAATATAAATTGTCTAAAGAAAAAAAGTCCCATCAATCCCTTATCATATTATATACAGTTAGAACATACATGTGATGCATATGGACAATATATGAAAATCGGACATAAGTCCTAACTTGTTGTATATTCTTAATCTATATTGATGCTCCTGTAATTAGATCAAAAAGTAACACCCATAAGAGATAAGGACTAATAGATAGATATAGTGCCTAGAGATTAGCTCAACATATCAGCATACTTACAGGCAAACTTTGGTAAAAGTATTCGTGTATCCACGACATGGAGAGGCAATAGGAAAAGGCGCCGTGACTGAAAACCATTCCGGCGTCTCTTAAATACAACTGCGCATGCGCCATGTTCTGGCGGACATGCGTCACCAGTTGGCAGCCGAAACCCAGCTTCCGCCCTTATTCCTGTAGATGCCATACCCGAGATACACTACGGCGCCTATCAAACACGATTACGCATGCGTTATATTCCGGCGGACACACATCAATAGTGTTTAACTGAAATATAGTTTCCGCCCATACTCATATTACCGCGCATGCGTGCGATCGTCAATTTTAAACAGGCTCAACCTCATATATCCACGTCCTAAATCCCTACTCTTATCCTAAAGATTGTATTAATAGAAGGACATAAGTTCTTGGATTTAATCACCTATAACGATGCAATCCCAACAGAATCAACAATATATTAGTAACATCACTGTTACATACAAATAGATGTACATATAGTGTTAAAGTACATACAAAAACACATATTTACATATATAGAAGAATGCAACTTCAACTTTAGATAATGAATAATGATGTGCTACTTAAGTTGACATTTTCATTCTGTTGTCTCTTAAGGGCCAATAAATATTCGAGTTGGGGTAAGATTGATGTATATATGTAAATATGTGTTTTTGTATGTACTTTAAAAGTGATGTTACTAATATATTGTTGATTCTGTTGTGTGTACTATAACATTGTGATTAATATGTTAATGTATATGGACATATATGGAATAGAGCCATATTTAGATACAAGGTCACCAATGGTATAATTTGGGATTGCATCGTTATAGGTGATTAAATCCAAGAACTTATGTCCTTCTATTAATACAATCTTTAGGATAAGAGTAGGGATTTAGGACGTGGATATATGAGGTTGAGCCTGTTTAAAATTGACAATTGCACGCATGCGCGGTAATATGAGATTGGGCGGAAACTATATTTCAGTTAAACACTATTGATGTGTGTCCGCCGGAATATAACGCATGCGCAATCGTGTTTGATAGGCGCCGTAGTGTATCTCGGGTACGGCATCTACAGGAGTAAGGGCGGAAGCTGGGTTTCAGCTGCCAACTGGTGACGCATGTCCGCCAGAACATGGCGCATGCGCAGTTGTATTTAGGAGACGCCGGAATGGTTTTCAGTCACGGCGCCTTTTCCTATTGCCTCTCCATGTCGTGGATACACTAATAAGTTTACCAAAGTTTGCCTGTAAGTATGCTGATATGTTGAGCTAATCTCTAGGCACTATATCTATCTATTAGTCCTTATATCTTATGGGTGTTACTTTTTGATCTAATTACAGGTGCCTCAATATAGATTAAGAATATACAACAAGGTAGGACTTATGGCCGATTTTCCTATATTGTCCATATGCATCACATGTATGTTCTCACTGTATATAATATGATAAGGGATTGATGGGACTTTTTTCTTTAGACAATTTATATTATGATATATAGATGTTATACCTGGGTTTGTGGTATATGTTTTATGGGCTATTTATGTTTTGTTATAGCGACTTGTCTGATGAAGGTCCTATGGGAACCAAAAATGTTTATGTATATGGAATGAATCAGTCGCTGTTCCACATGAAACCTCATTTTGGACATTAAAGGATTATGCTAATAAAAATTTTGTAAAAACAATTAGGAGTTTTGTGTGCGGGTATATACTCAATATTATTGACATTTTATTTATACTGAGCACCTATGTGATATAATATCTGGTATGTCGAGCAATACTAAATTGTATATATTGCAGAAAATTTTAATTTAGTATGTTTTACTACTTCATATTATAAAATGTTTTTTTTTTTTTTTTTTTTTTTAAGAGCCAGCATTACACACACCATTGAAGTGCCAAGTATATGTAGCCACAACTTCTTTAAGACATGTTACTCGCAGTCTTTTGCCAAGTTGTTGGTTTCTGTTTGCTGTTTCCTGTTTGTTCCATTCCCTTCCTCTTTCTGAATCCTTGCTCCATTCCTGACCAGCCTGCTGTCCACTACCTGCCTTGACCTCACGCCTGTACGTTATCTTGCTAGAACGCTGCCTGTCCTAACCATTTGCCTGTTTCCTGACTTTGCCTCTGTCTCATCCTTTGGTACCAGGCTGCTCTGCATGTCAACTTTCACCTTGAGGACCTACATCTGGAATAATGAACTGGGAGTTCCCTACAGCCAAGTCCAATCTGCCTTGGGGTGGGCTCTGGTGAAAACCAGGGGGCTCCTTAGATATTACTCCTCAACGTAGGTAAGGCCATCTCTCGAAAGTTACCCAGTGAATCTATCTCCAGTCTCCTTTGAGTCTACCCATTACAGGGAGGATAAAAAAATGAAGCAATTCAGGTAGTGTTTTTTTTTTTATTCTTTTTTTACAGCACTCACTGTGGTTAGTTAATGGCATATTAGCTTCACACTATTGATGAGTTAACAATGATACCAAATATTTATTTATTTATTTTATGTTACTGCAATTATACAATAAAAACACTTAAAAAATAATGTTTACCTTTTTCCATGGTCAACAGCACAATGATGAGGATTTTTTGCCCTGCATACTGATAGGACTGAGGAAGTTCAAATGGGCCAATCCGAGACGGCCGCAGTGGGATAAAACCTGCCAGTCCCCAAGGACTCTGGCCATCCACTTGGGAGGAGGCAGTAGCCAGGTTTGTACATTAAGGATGTGCTGCCAACAGTTGCTGAAGGGTTCTTCGGACAGGAGAGCTTTTTTGGCTTGAAAAGTTCCAGGCTCCAGCTGCTAGGAGCAAGTAGAATCAGCTCCATACAACAGTATATACACTACCATTCAAAAGTTTGGGATCACTTAGTAATCCTATAGATAGGCTGGAAATAAGAGAAAAGTCATAAGAATAGCATGTCAGTGATGTCAGTGATAGAAACTATGGGACTGATCCTGCTTGGTGGACCACAGATCCCAGTAATACTTGTGCTGTGCTGGCTCTTGCTGTATGCAGAAGAAAGGGTGAGAGCAGCAAAAGTAAATTTCAAATTGAATGCAGTCAAAATTAAAAATGTAAAAATCTTAACATCATCATCAGTGGTTATTTCATGTTAAATCAGTTTTAGATTCTTTTAAATACATTTTATTGGAGATATTTTTTGTATTTTTGGGATATTATATATTTTATATTAATTTTATATTATAACATTTTTTATTAAATTTAAATAATTGAATTGTGACGCCCCCAGGAAAACCCCCAGAATGCCCCCAGAACACCTCTTCATGTTAGGTGCATTAGAAAGTGTCGAGTCGAGTCTTACAAACAATGTGCCTAACACATTCATGAGGTGCCTTAGACATCGTAGACAGCGTGGTTAGGTGCATTGTATGCCAGAACAAGGGTGAACAACCCAAACATACAGGTCTCCCTAAATTTTTAACCAGTAGTTGATAACAACCCATCCAATCCACACAGGCAAAGAAATAAAACCATAGACGTCCATAAACTAAGTTGTGTGTAATAGAGAAATGAAATAGAAAAAAGCAATGAACACATGAATGAATAGAGGTGCACAGAGTAATGGAAAGTCATGACATCAAATCTACCAGAAATTAGAAGTCAATCCTGCCACTTAATGAAACATAGGGAGACATGTATGCAGGAAGGTGCGTCAAAGTGAATAGTCAAGTCTCGTTTTCAGTGTATAATGCCCCTGATGTATGAAAGTGGTTTTTGTGCATTCATAAATGGTGTTTAAAGTTCCCGCCCCTCGCCGGTGTGTTTGGTGCATTACGGAACTGAGGTGCACAAGTAATGCCCCAATCATGTATAAAGGCCATAGATAGGCTGGAAATAAAAGTAATTAGAATAGCATGTCAGTGATAGAAACTATGGGACTGATCCTGCTTGGAGGACCACAGGTCCCAGCAATACCTGTGCTGTGCTAGTTCTTGCTGTATGTAGATAAAGGGTGAGAGCAGCAAAAATACATTTCAAATTTAATGTATTAAAAATTTTAAATAAAAAAATCTTAATAACATCATCATTTGGTTGTTTAATGTAAAAATGATCATATTTTTCATTAAATTTAAATAATTACATTTTATAAAGTTTTATAGTTGAAATAACTTACTTTTTATTTTTGTACTGTTGTAAGTTGAGAAATATTGGACATTTTTTGCCTTAATGTCAAATCTATCTCCACTTCGACTCCTCAGGCTCATGCAGAGCACATAGATAATTTTGCCTGTCCGAGCAGTAATGCGCCTCATTTTTCCGAACCACATTAACATATGTGTCTAATATTATGAGCGACACCCTCAGAACACCTCCACATGTTAGGCGCATTTGAAGGTGTTGAGTATTACGAACAATGCACCTACCACATTCATTAGGCTCATTAGACATCATTGTACAAAAGAAAAGGGGTGTAAAACTCTTTCATACATGTCGCACATAATGTTAGCTTTTTCAATTGATGGCCTGTAAAAAGACTCTTTACCAATATGCCAAACAAGAAACATCTCATGATAAGTAAAACGAGTGAGCAGTCTCAAGACCTTCACAACCTTACTGTTGCAAAACATATTAGGCAACATGTCCCATTAGGGCTGCACCATTTTTTGGTGTATTTTGCACCAAAAAAATAGTTGACACCATATTCTTTATATAAATGAACTGTTATACACCAAAACAAGGTGCATTTGACACTTTTGAATGTGCATCAAATATGCTAGCAATGATATGCTATGTGACTTTTTTTGGTATACGCCTAAATTAGGAGCATGAAATATGCTATATAAGGCATACCACAAGCTAGATTTTTGACAGGTTTATTTATTCAGGCAAATTATACACTCATTGTGGAAGTGCCTCTTTTCTGACATGTCGCCCATTGAGCACTATTGTGGAAATAAGCTGGAAGGGGAAAGAACATAATTTCAACACAAACTGGGCATGACCAGGTACACGCCGCAATATTTCAGATAGAGGAGTGACAAGATTTATGACCTGGCTTGTATGCATACTCACTCTGCAAGACTCCATTTCTGAACAAAGACATGTTCATGCAAGTTTAAAATTTGCTCTACAATATTTAGACAAACCTGCGAAATACTGAAAGAGTATAGTCTTGTCAGATGAGACCAAAATTGAACTCTTTTGATGCCATAATTAGAGATGGGCGAATCGATTCTAGTGAAGTGGAATTCGTTTAGAATTTCAGGAAAAATTTGATTCTGAACGAAGTCGAAGTTTGGGGTGATTCGCAGGAACGAAGTGTGCTTTTGATTGATAAAATGGCTGCGAGCACATGGCGTTACATGGGGCAAAGAACTCTGGGAGGAAGAAGGGCATAGCCTGCATGACATGTGCAGAGATGAAGCCAATCAGAGACCGGCGGGATTCTGTGACGTCACCGCACTATATAAGTCCGGGCGCGACGCTGGGAGCTCATACCGCTCTCACTGCACTGATCAGGGAAGGTGCTGCCGCGGCTGATAGCTCTTATTAAAGAACTCACTTTTATACAGCGATTTTTGGGGGGGTGTCACAGCTTGTCTCTGAGACTGCTTCTCTTAATGTTCTAATTCTGATTTTGTGGTGTATTGGAACTGAAGTCCAGTGTGCGTCCAGTGCAGCTGCATATACATATTAATGCCATCTGCTCACAGCACATTGAATATCCAAGGGGGATCTAAGCCTGTTTCTGTTGTATTCATTTAAAGAAACAGCGTTTTTACAATACAAATACTACTTAATTTCTGGTTGCTCATTTCTTTTGCGCAATTTAGATCCAGGGGTTAATTAAGCATTGTTCTGCTGTTGTGGTGACTAAAAGAAATGTTCTTTTTCACCGCCAAAGCAGAAATTTTTCCTGTAGCATAATTCATATCCGAAGGTTAATTAAGCCTGTTTGTGCTTTTATATTCAATAAAATATAGTGTAAATTTATAATACAAGTAAATTTCCTACCCATTTGTGGAGCGCAATTTATATCCAATGGTTACCCAAGCTTGTTAGTGGGTTCATTTGGAGTCAAATACAGGGTGTGTATTTATCATATACAGATATCTTCATCAAACAGTGTCTGTACATTTTAGAACAAACAGTATGTCAGACAGAGAGGTGGCAGGCTCTTCACCTGCGAGTGGCAGTGGCACAAACATTCCTGGAGCAGGCACAGGTCGCAGCACAGCAAGGGGACGTCGCAGCAGGGGTCACTCGGTGAGGCCGCAACTGCCGCTGTCATCTAGCGGCCGTGTGTTGTTCAGCAACCCTATGGTTCTTGATTGGTTGAATAGGTCATCAATTTCGTCCCAGATGACATCAGACAACCCCAGCCAGGAGTCGGTGGGATCGTCAGACACAACCCTTAGTTGGCATGGCCCTGGAGCGGGTCAGCGGCCCTCACCTGTCCTCAACCCGCCTCTGTCCCCCCCGGTTCCCTCAGCCAGAGATCTACTATGTGGTCTGGGCTCAGCGCCACTATACAGCGATGATGAACAATTTGAGGAGGACAGTCAGCAGCTACTTGGCAGCGAAGAAATGGGGCCAATATCCCCTGCTTCTTGCAGTAGGCGGCAGAGTATAGATGTGGAGAGTGGCATGGGAGGTCATGTTGTGAGGGGTCAGCCTCGGCATGCCAAGGCTGGTGATGAGGACAGCAGTGACGATGAAACACAAAACGATGATGATGTAGCCGACCGCACTTGGGAGCCGGGGGAAGCAAGGGCTTCATCACCGTCAGGAAAAGAGGGCGTCAGCTTGCGCATCAGGCAGCGGCACAGCCAGCAAGTGGGTTGTGTGACTGTGAGTCAGCAGGGTTCCAGCAGTGCGAGGTCAGGAGCCAAGCAGCCACGGGGTAGAAAACCCGCTTCGCAGGTCCATGAAAGCAGCGGCACAGGGGCTCAGCAAGGCAATAGCGGCAGTAGTCACTCAGTGTGGAGCGTTGGCGGTAAAATCAGCTACTCGCAGTGTGGCAGTTCTTTGCTAAGACACTGTAGGAGCCGAATACGGGTATATGTAGAATCTGTGGGCAGAAAGTGAAGCGTGGCCAGGGAGCTAACGTTGGCACCACGGCCCTGCATCAACACATGCAGCGTCAATATCCGGTAGCCTGCGAGAAACGTTGCTCAGATGTGGTGGTCCATCCAGCCGCCGCAGCAACAGCAGCAGCAGCGTCCAGTGGCACGCATGCCATTGCAGCCAGTCAAGGCTCGGCTCCAACACCTCTGCAGAAGGGAGCTGTTTCTCTTTGCCATCATCTCTCAGTCCAGATACACTCTGCCACCCCAGTTAGAAGGTCCTCTGGAATACTGGGCAGCCAAACTGGATGTGTGGCCACAACTTGCTGAGTTTGCAGTGGAGAAGCTGTCCTGCACGGCCAGTAGTGTGGCATCAGAGCGGGTGTTCCGTGTGGCAGGGCCATCGTTACCCCAAGGAGAACCCGCTTGTCCACGGGAAATGTGGAATGACTGACCTTTGTAAAGATGAATCAGGCGTGGATCGGCCAGGATTTCCACACACCAATGCCTTAGGCGTCAGACTACATCAGTCATGACGCCTCACACAAACTGTGAGAAATGAGTCTGAGTTCAAACTACCTGCCTCAGCCATTATTCTGATGCCGCCACCCGCCTGATGCCACACATCTTCTGCCAGTTTCTCCATCTGCCATCTGCCGACCACCATCTTTACCAGGGACTGGTATTGCCACCCACCTCCACACTCTGTCACTGTGCCACTCTGTGGCCTACTCCTGTTTTTGCCACCTCCAAAATGTCATTGTGCCACTGTCTGACCTCATGCTGCTGCTGTGGCTGTTGCCATGCCCTCCACACTGTATCATTGTGCCACTGTCTGACCTCATGCTGCTGCTGTTGATGCCGTGACCTCCACACTCTGTCATTGTACCACTGTTTGACCTCATGTTGCTGCTGTGGCTGCCGCCGTTACCTCCACACTCTGTCACTTGTGTTGCTACCTGAGCTCTCAGCTTGTTTTTTTTCCAGTTGTCACTGCCATGACTTTATTAGGCTACATTTCCCCTTGAGTTTTTTTGGTCAGTTTTGCCCTCTTACGTCGCCCTAGGGATTTTAGTAGTGAGCCGGGATTCTGATGTAGCGGCGGACACGTATGTGAGTGTCATTTACTAAAATCACACATTGTAGTTGAAGACCAAACAAGCTCCGCCCGCCGCACTCTTTCATATTTAAGCGCATGGTCACATAGTTCTACAGGCTACCACTGCAGGCTCTGTTGCAGCCAGGAAATATGGCTGTGTTTTGTAATGCCGATTCAGACCGAAACTAATTTTGTTCGGAAAATTCGGCGAAAGTCACGCGAATCGAATTTTTGAGTGAAAAGTTATGCCACATCGTCTAGACACCCATAGCTACACCATGTTTGGACGACAAAAGGCGAAGCAGATCACCTCAGAAAAAAATCAACAGTAAATTGTGAAGCTGGTAATGTTCAGGCCTACTCAGTCTTCCATGATCAGATAATAACAACGCGTTGTGATTCCTAAATCAAGGTTGAATCAGAATAACAAATGTATTGAATTACAGTGTCTTTTGTAAAGAGGCTTTAGGGTTTTACTATTAAAAACAAGTGTGGTTAACATCATAAATCCAATCAATGTTTACCAGGTCATTTGGCCCGACAATAGTGATCCATAAAGGTTTGACTTGATTTACTCATTATCTAGGTTTCATTACAATGATATTATAATATGCTGACTCCTCATGATACATTCTAGTTAGTATATCGAGATTACATTTCGATCCTAGTTTACATGGCTTGCATATTGGGACATTTTAGTCACTCTTGACTTTCATATCTGTGGTTGAGAACAGCGCAAATAGTATGTCCTTCTAAAGCAAATATGTGATTTTCTAAACTATATGAACATGTCTTTTGTATGACTGAAGCGTCAGCTTTACGAAAACTCGTCAGAATAGTGGAATTATAGACAGATCTAGCTATAGCAACAATATGGCTGAAATAAAGTTAAAAATGGGATGCCTTGGATTTATGTCAATTTTCAATTTAACAGTTGATGCATTTTAAATTGTACACTTTAGGGAACTTCCATAGATGCAGTTTTTCATTATATAGACACTGGCAAGACAATATAATTGGAAGGAGAGATGAATGGGACAAATGTACTGAGGACATTCTTGAGATAAAATCTTTCTAGACATTTATGCAGCAGTTGAAGACTGATGAAAGATGAAACGGAGGGTGGACTATTTCCGCATATACAATTGATCCCAAGAAAAAACACATGGCCGCAAAGGTGCTTCAGTTGGTTTCTAGCAGAAAGAGAATAAAGCTGACTAGGAATGTCCCAGCCAATCGCTCTGAGAGCTGAATATGCCAACAGAATAATCGTACCATGGAAGGAAATAAAGCTCAGAATTCATAGAAGCAGCCCATGAATGCTTCAGGATTTGAAGTTTGGGCCATGACGCCCTGTGAGAAATGTTTGCACCTAGTTTCTCCATACCTGAGGTGTCATCACCAGCAAAGGCTTTTGTACCAAGTATTAATTAGCTCAGTGTTGTCAGAAAGCGAGTTCAATAGCTTTTCTCCTCTATGTCATTTGCCATTACTAGTGACGAGTGATTACTTTGGACTATTGTCACTTCGGGTACGATAGTCGATTATTGGCAATTCTCAATGACGATTTCCGATAGACGATAATAGATTTATCGCCTAGGAGAATGGACCATTAAAGTCTATGGGAGAGGAACAACACCTTCTTTGCTTACCCCAATCAGGCTGGAGAAGCTGGAAGTAACATCACAAACAGTCACATATGGATACGGTGCTGACTCATCTTAGGCAACATCACTTAGGTTATAAAAGTCCAGAAGAAACAAGTCACCAGACCATTCGACTATCGCCTGTCTTGTACCACAGCCTGACCCTTATTATGCATGACCCACAAATTTAAAAAGTGCCAGAGGCCCCAGGGGTCTGATTTGACCATAGATTTTACTGAACTGGACATTGATTATCCCTGTCCTGCGCCACAGCATGAGCCCAGAGACCTGTTCTGAACAGCCCAGATTAAAAAAGTGCCGGAAAAAAGGAGACTGTTGAATCACCATTTTAGTTGAACTGGACATTGACTCATTACGCATGTCTCCTGTACCACAGTGTTTGACCCGTTAAACCTATAGCTTTACTCACAGAAATTAAAAAGTGGGACGGAAATTAAAAGGAGTCTTTCAACCACCAATTTTAGTTTCACTGGAAGAACATAAGACTATACTGTCATGAGCCACAGCATGCAGCCCGACACACCTGCATGGACCCCCAAATTTGAAAAAGTGCCTGAAAAGTGAGTCATTTCACACCACATTTGGTCTGAACTGGACATAGACTATCCCAGTCCTGGGTAACATTAATCATCTGTTTCAAAGTCTTCCTGTACTCCCTTGAACAATTTCGGGATGAATATTTGTATCAGCTATTTTGTACATGCAAGAGGGTTTTTCAGTTTAAGTCTAGATAAACACATTTTTAAATAGGATAGGAATCCCATCACGTCTTGTTTCTCCTTTTTTTTTATGTATTTACATGAGTTGTCTCACGTACAGCGGGTTGCTTAGCTATGTTAAAGGAAATGTTGACAATAAACACGTCGCAAATTTGCAATATGTGTCCATTAACAGTGTCTACTACTATCCGTCTGTTCTCTGAAGACCAACCTGTTCACCCACGGAGGCCCACTGTTGACAATTGTGAAGAAAAATGTCTGTAACGAAACCACATTGTTTAGATAATAGGACTGTGATGAATTGCTGCATTTCCCGCAACATTGCCCACTCAAAAGCAATTCTAAAACCTAGCGAACCTTGAGCACGACTGTTGTTGAACTAACTGTGAAGCAACAAATGTATGTTGTAAACCATATTTTTATAATAGGACAGATTGTTGAAATTGCTGCATTTCAACAATGCGCATGACGCCAAAACATTATAAATATCTACTTCTCCGCACTATTAAAAAAATTGTGAGGGAGAATGCCCACTTAGAAGAGCCACATTTCTGTTCCACAAGGACCATTGATTTCTGCTGTATCTCTACTACAGCAACATGACTTCTCAAAACCATTGACTATGCGAAATATTTCTAAAGATGAAGTGATAAATGGAAATCCGGGTTTTGTCATGAATATCTTGCTGTCATTTACAGTCTCCTAACAGCAAACCTGCAAAAATATAATGTTGGGAACTGAGAATAAAAATTGCAGTAAGAACGATAATTTTAAATAAAAAAAGTTTCAAGAGGACCATTTCTTTTGAAAGATGGGATATGAGAATATAGACGCTGCGCAACTAATCGGAGACCTCGGGCAAGGTGGTAGGCCACCAAAGACATAATCAGAAGATTCTCCATGCCTGATTCATATTGATGAAAGATTAAACGGAACCGCACATTATCTGTGGAAGAGCGGAATGGCGTTTGATCATCGTAATGTGACTCTTCGGCTGTGCTGAGGTCGTTATGTTTACGCTCAGAGTAGATGGACGCTGACTGTGGGCAGGACAACAACCTCTATGGTGTGGCCAGGCGAGTTAGGCCATTCATCCATTTTTGGATAGACCCAGGATCGATTGAGTCCGGAACACATCCAAAACATTTGTGTTTTGAGAGAGCAGATAGTCGATTCACCATGATACGCTTGAAGCAGGACTCTGCCCTGTGGTTGTATGCTGTGCCCTGCATTACATGCTGTTGTGAGGTGGGTAAACAAAGATTGCGCAACGAGGTCACCCCCTTAGGCTTCTGCCACTCATTACTGATGCTGCAACTGACGCTACTTCTCGCTTGATACGTCTATCGCTAGTCACGTAGCTGACGATTGTGTACACTCCAGTGCCGCATTTGAAGAACGTGAATTAAACGTAACAGATGTTCTCAGTTGATCAATCAGCTATGGTTCTCCAATTCCTGGGCATTTCCTCTCTATTGGTGAGAGGTAAAGTGCTGAGTTTTGCTATGTTCGCCGAATTTCGAGTGGGGTGGGCCACCCAGTAAACTGGTTGTTCTAGTATGATGGCCCTTAATGCGAGGATCATGTTGGAGGAAATGGAGATACCAGCAATGCATCGTGACAGAGATGGAGCTTGATTTCCAAGCTCTGGTTTGAGGGGCACTAGCAAATCTGATCATTCCTCATCTTACCTCCTCACCTCGTGCGCAAGCTCTTTACAAGGCACGGGACAAAACAGTAACTTCGGTGTCCAGAATACGATGTCCTTCTCCTCGGCACAAGGCTTCAACACCGCAGCCCTGAATTGCTCTCAGATGATGCACCACTGTGAGCTGAGGCACTGTCCTTGCAATATCCCTGTTCGGGACCCTGAGAACCTACTGCCTAATAAAGACTGATAGTGTTGAGCGTATTACGTTGGCTATCGACAATTCGCGCGAATCGTATAGTCGATAGTCAGGCCCACCATCGATAGAGGTTTTCAATAGTCGATAGCTCGATCTTCTACGATGACCAATAAAATCTATGGGAAGAGCAACAGACTAACATTCCATTTGTCTTACACCCAAAACAGGGTGGGAGAAAGCTGGAAATTAACAGGCCACAACAGTCAAAGTAGGAGTACCCGTGCTACATCTTAGGCCAACACTTAGTCGTATAAAAGCACATGATAAACAAAGTCACACACCAATTCATATCCCTGTCTGTGTACCGACAGCAATGACCTTAAACCTGCATCACCCACAAATTAAAAAGTGCCAGAAGGTAGTATGATTTGAATGGGCAGACTTGAATTGTCCCTGTCTGGAACGTCAGCAGATGAGCCCTAACTGCATGACACCCCACATTAAAACGTGCGGGAAAAGGAGTCTTTCTCAAACCACCATTTTTGTTGAAACTGGACATGGAGATATACCTTGTCTGGGCCGCAGCATGAGCCCCGCCAAACCTGCATGAGCCCACATTTAAAAAGAGTCTCGGAAAAAAGAGAGTCTTTGTCAACCACCATTTAGTTTCACTGGACAATGACATATACTGTATCCTGGGCCCCAGGGCGATGAGCCCCAAAACCTGCTATGACGCAACATTTAAAAAGTGCCCGAAAAGGAGTCTGTTTCGCAGACCACCATTTTTAGTTTCACTGGACATCTCGACTATATGTCACTGGGCCACAGCATAGAGCCCCAAACCTGCATGACCCGCCACATTTAAAAGAAGTGCGGAGAAACAAGGAGTCTTACAACCACCATTTTTTAGTTTCACGGGACATGGACATTACTTTCCTGGGCCACAGCATAGAGCCGCCCAAACCTGTCAGTGACCCCACATTTAAAAAGTGCGGAAAAAGGAGTCTTTCAACACCATTTATTTGAATCTGTCGACATTGGACTATATCTGCTCATGGGCCACAGCATGAGCCCCACAGACCTGCATGACCCCCCACATTTAAAAAAGTGCCGGAAAAGAAAGGAGTCTTTCAACCACCATTTTAGTTTACTGGTCTTGAACTTATAACTGTCTGGGCCACTCAGCATGAGCCCTCAAGAACCTGGCCATAAACCCACAGATTTAAAAAGTGAGGAAAAGAAGTCTTTTCACAACACCATTTTAGTCATCGGGAACTGTGACTATACCTGTCCGGGGCCGCCACAGCATGACCCGAGGGCCGGAGTTACAGTGGGATGCCAGGTGAGAGCCACCAGGCCAGGCAGTCCGTCATACTATTGAACACGCAGGTTAAAATGCCCTGATGACGCTTGAGCAAAACGGAACAAACTGTCATGCTGAAGCCGATGGTGTGGAAGCGAAGTGTCGAGAACTCCAGCCTTCCTCAGTACACAGGCAATACTGGGTAGCGCGCTGTGCCCTCCGTATGAGTTGTGGAACCAATTGAGCTTCACTTGGATAAATAATGGTGGTTAACGCTCCTGTTTACACCCAGGTGGGACCCATTTAGTCTTGGCATTTTCTGTTTTTCTCATTTTTAGATTCAACGTGCTGGAGGAAATGGTCTGCTGTTACTTTGTTCTCTGTCCGTGCACCATACTCCATGTCTCTGGAATAACCTACATCTGGTCAAGTTTTCTGTACCTCCCTTGCTACAATTCAGAGGAATTTTTTAACAGCTATTTTGTACATGCAAGTTTTTTAGTACTTTTATTTCTAGAAAACACATTTATAAAATCGGATGGAATCACCACTATGTCTTGTTGTTTGTCTCTCCTTTTTTACATTTGTATTAAATGGGTTGTCTCGCAATAAAGGATTGATAGCTATGTTAAAGAGCTTGCTCGAAAACAAGTCATTTTGCAATATGTTGTCCATTAAACAGTGTCCTACCTATTTTTTCGCGGGTGTTTCTGACGAGCACGCCGCATCACCGCTTGAGCCACTCTTGATCCATTGTGAAAGAATAAATGTCTGTTCAGAGAAAAAAACATTTTTTTAGAATGAGGACTGTAGTATAGTGCACATGTCACTCGCCTAAGATGCCTCAAGAATTCAGAAAAGTCTTGTACCTCGATGAGCACTTTGGACACATTGTGAAGAACAAAATGTGTTGTTAGAAAACAACATTTTTTAGAATAGGACTGTCAGTATAGCTTGCATGTCACAGCAAAACATGCCCCCAAAAATTCAAAAACATGACGAATGAGCCCACTTTTGGACAATTGTGAAGAACAAATGTCTCATCTAGAGAAACAACATTTATTGATAGAATTAGGAATCTGTAGGTATTGCTGTCCATTTCAGAAGGAAAGATAGCATGACCCAAAAAAGAATTATTAAAAAAATGACTTAATCAGCCACTCAGTGTAAAATTGTGAAGGGGAAAATGCCTCACTATTAGAAAGCACATTTCTGTTTCAAAGAGGACCAATGATTATTGCTGTATCTCACCAGGCAAATACCCTCACCAAAATTGAATACTCGTATGACTGTTCTCAGCCACTGTTTAAAAATTAGTAAGGAGAATTGCCACTAGAAAGTGCAACATTTGTCTGTTCCAAAGGAACCATTGTGTATAGCTTTATCTCACGCAAGCAACATGACCCCAAAATTATAAATATGAGATTTCTCTAGCCACTGTTAAAAATTGTGAGAGGAAAACATGACCCCCAAAACATTGACAATGTGAAAATTCTAAGCTGGAAGTGAGTAAATTGTGTGAAATCATGGTATTTTGTCATGAAAACTTGGTTTGTATTTTAGTCTACCTTCACAGCAAAAAACCAGAAAAAATGAACTGTGGGAATTGCGAAAATAAAAAATTGCAGTCAGAACATGAACATTTTAAAATAATAAGTATTTTCAGTGGAGGACCCACTTTCTGTTTGGAGGATATGTGAACGTAGACCAGCAACTAATCGTTCGACCTCGGAATTGGTTCTGGCCACAACATCATCAGGAGGATCCATGCCTGATTCATTTGATGAAAGTCAAAGCATAGTCCAGCATTTATTGTGGTGAAGTTCGGGATGCGTTTGTCTGTAATTGACTCCTTCAGCCAGTGTTGCGCTGAGTAGGTCCGCTCAAGAGTATGGGACGCTGGCTGTGGGCCAGGACAATACACTTCTATGGCGCGTGACGAGCCAGCTCGGGCCATTCATCCATTTTTGGTACCAGAAGTCTATTGGGTCGGAAACACATCCAAGAAACATCGGTGTTGAGACGCAGATAGTCGTTGCACATGATCTTAAGTGGTCTATGTAGTGTTGGATGTGTGCGCCCTGCATTTGCTATGCGTTGGTGAGGGGGGTTAAATAATGCATTGTGCCTGAGGACACCATTAGGCTCTCTGCCCACCATGTTGCTCCTGTCATGTGCATGCTTGCTGCGCTTACGGCCTTGCTTGCACTCTTCTTCATGCTGTCGACGGCTCGTCTGAATTTTTGTGTTCCAGATGCCAGGACATTTGAGGAACGTGACAGACAGCAACAGAGTGTCTCGAGTTTGATCGAATCAGCAAGTGGTCTCAATTTCCTGATTGTACTCTCTATTTGGGTCTGTGTGGAAGGAAAGTGCCTGACGTTTTGTTATTGGTGTACCGGGGATGTCCAAGGAGGGTGGCCCTCCCAGTAACTGTATGTTCATTTTGATGGCCTTAATGCGGAGAATATGTTGGAGGGAAATGGAAGCATTCAAGCACTCATGGTGAGAGATGGAGCGTTGATGTTCCCAAGCCAATGGGTTAAGGGGCAATAGCAAAGAGTTCAATCTTACCCAAGAAAGTGGGTCAATCTCGCCTCATAAATTTACGCCAACCTTCTTTCCAAGGCAAAGGGACGGTCTGGTTTTGTCTAGGAATACCTCCTCCTCCTCCTCCTGCTCGCGCTTCCTACCGGCAACAGCTTACAACAACAGCTGGTGCCTCAGATGATGCACCCTGAGGCTGGGACGGTCGCCGCTGTGCACTAGACTCTGGACCTGAACCTACTGCCTAATGGGAAGAGCCGATAAATTGAGAAAACTGTCGGCGCCTTGTGGATTTGTACGGAGCAGTAAAGGCTCCGTGTCTGCATTGTGGTCGTCCTCCTCCTCCGTCGTGGCAGACCGCGGTCGAGCATGATGTTGCAGGAGTGATACGCCAACGATCGTTCCAGAAAACTAAGATCAGCTCAAACAATGCTCATGCTGACAAAGGGCATGTCGTCCGCGCAATGACCAATTTTTGTTGAGCTTCTTCAAAAATGGCAAGGATGGTTGCAGAGCTCTATGTCACCTCGCTCCACTCTCCAGATGGTACTCAACACCCCCAAGGTCCGCACCGGTGGCTGTTCAGGCCATGTGCTCACTTCGTATCAGGAGTAATGGCATTGCACTGGTCCCACGAATCGCTGGAGATGGGAGTGGTGGAATTCCAGCGTGTTGCCACTATCACAAATCAGCCAGGCGGGACGAAGCTAGGGTGGCGCGAACTGCGGAAGTGGCGAACTCGAGACCTCGAGCTTTCTTCTGCAGGCAGTCCAGAACCAGAGGGGTGGGTTGATCTTTAGATAAGTTTCTGGGACGACAAGGTTCATACATGTGACCAGGCACTGGGATGTGCTCCAGTCCTACCGAATATTAGAAAGGGCGGTGACTAGCGAATTTTTTACTCGCCAGTTATCGCACCACCACCATGTGCTGGCACAAAGGTTGTCTCGTAACCCAGCAGCGCTCCGGCTCGTTGCGGCGTGCCGTCGCCACAGCTCATGCTGACCTGTGTGTGGAGGTCTCCAGCAGATTAATTTCAACACGGCCATGGTTGGTCTGGGGCAGTGATGCACACCAGAGGACATTGGGGAAAGAGCCCTGCACCATCACCTGGCGGTTTTGGAAGAGTGTGCGCCGAGGACTGGAGAGAACAAACTGTGCCACCAGAGCATCACCCAAGCTCACCAGTGAGCTGTCTACAGAGATATAGCGGGCTTGGGGCGTGCTTATTGTCAATGTGTCAGTGGTGAGATGGACTTTTCCGCGGGACCAGATCGCAGACATACGTGCTTGAAATTTTAGATGACACAGTGGGCTGGCAGGCATGGACGGCTTTCTGGCATAAGAAATGCGAACTGCTCGGCATCTGCTATTGGGAGGCAGGCGAGGGCCAGACGTGGCGGAACCCCATCTGTGTCCCTCCAGAGGAAAGGACAACATTTAATCAAGGCAAAAAGCCTGGCCAATGCGACATTCAGGCTTATGGCTTTGGAGGTTTGGGTTTTTTAAAGTTTTTCTTCCATGCTCCTCTCGAAACTGGAAGGACAGAAGGATGCTGCTAGACTGCCCGCTGTACGGCCGGTGCAGTTCATCAAATGCGCAAGTAGAGAGGGGTAGGATGGGCGTCTTTGTGGTGCTGAGGTTGGTACTTCGGGCGACGGTGGAGGCTGATGAGGATTGGATGTTCTTATCATGCTCGAGAGACATGGGAGCTGAAGGAATGCTTTGGTTGGTGGCGGAGGAGGAGAGGCGGGAGGACAGAGGAGGTGACAGAGTTGGAGGGCCCTGGCGTCGGTCTGGCCTTTGATTGGCCAAGTGTTCCGTCCTCATTTCAACCTCATGCATTCGCGCTGCGATGCTGACTTAGAGCCATTTGGTGGTGGTTAGACCAACACTTAAGGTTCTTGCCTCTTACATTATGCGCTATACGGCAAAGGCGCGCATATGACATGCTTGGGTGAATCAGAGGCTTTGCTGTAAAGAACGCCAGGCTTGCTAGGTCCTGACCTTTGACGAGCGATAAACGCGCAGGGATGCGGGCGAATTGTGCTGACCGTGGGTCTGGCGGAATCATATCTCAGCGTGGACTTTAGAGCGGACCGCCCTCTCCCTATTTTGTTGGCGGCGGGGAACCGTATTGACACTAACCCATCGATTCTTCCTCCTCGTCCATGATGAAGCGCTAGCAAGCAAATTCTGCGGGAAAAGACCAGGGATGGGATCCGCAATGTCTAGTCATCATCATTCATCTCTCAACGCACAAGGTGGACTTGGTCGTCCTGACTTTCTGCATCAGAAGTAGCGGGCTACAAGAAAGGGGCACTGCAAGGCGGTTAGCCGACTCACCTCGCACGCGATTTTTGCTCCGATTGACCGGCTTCCTTCAGCTCCGCTATGTGATGGGCATCTGTAAACTGGTGCCGTAGTGCAGACGTAAATTATCCTCTTGATCTTTTGTATCATAGCCTTCTACCCCAACCGCATTTTTTGTCATCAGAAGAGTCTTCAGACAGTGGATTATCCACAGGGTCGGCAGCGGTGGGGTACACGGGTTGAGACATTTTGGGCTTGTTCATGTTGGACGGATGCTTGGGATTGACGACCTTTTTGTCGGCCGGTGAATGGGAGGACGAGGAGGTAAGACTGCTAGATGCAGGTTTGCATTAACCGGGTGAACGGACAGATTGGCGACGATGTTCGGTGACATAGATTCAAGGGGGCCACAGATCCACGCGAGATGACAGTCCGGTGACACCGGGTCCAGCAAAAACCGGACGATCCGTGGCGATGAGTTGTTGGTCGCCAGCACTGGAAGGAGCACCCTTCTTCTCGTACCTCTACTCCTCCTATATGTGCTACCACCCTGCTTTGCTCGCTTACGCATCCTTCTTTTCGCTCCTGTCAGAGAAAATATAAACAATTTGAGAAGGTATGGAATAAGTTTTGGAAAGTCTTCTTATAACAGACGGGCACAGTCACAGCTATTCTCAAATCCGCCTCTAATCAAAACCAAAAATGCTGGATTGTCAAATTTAACAGACCATACGGTGTCTATCTACAAACTGGACTGGGTCAAAATGCAAAAAACACGTATTATGTTATGTTTTCGCATATAAGATACACGCTATTTTTTTGCACCTTTCAATTCACCTGTGGTGACATAGAATTGTGTGTTTTAAGAGATTTACGTGGAAGCTTCGGTCAATTGAAACAAAGGCTGGTTGCGCAAAAAAAGAAGTCAAAAAACACGTATGTGTTATGTTTTCGTAATAATTACCGTATTTTTTGCACTTTCAATTCAACCTTTGGTGGACTATAGAATTGTCTGCTTTATAAGATTTACGGTGGATGCTCTGCGTCAATGAACAAAGCTGGGTGCTCGCAAAAGTCAGAAAAAAAAACACGTATCGTGTTACTGTTTTTTGCTTGTTTATATAAATGGTATTTTTTGCCACCTTTCATATTCACGCTGCTGATGATCTATAGAATTGCTGTTTTACAGATTGTTTACGTGGGATGCTGCTCGTCAATGAACAAGAGCTGGTTGCGCCAAAGTTAAAAAACTAAGTATTGTTATGTTTGCGTATAATACACGGTATTTTTTGCACCTTTCAATTCACCCTGTGGATGACTATAGAATTGCTGTTTTAAGATTTATGTGGATCCATGTGTCAATGAAACAAGCTGGGTGCGCATACGGTCAAAAAATCGGTTGTCGTTGATGTTGTTCGCTATAATATACGGTATTTTTTGACCTTTATTTACCTCGTGGGACTATTAGAGATTGTGTTTTAAGATTTACGTGGACAGTTGCCGTCAATCGATAACGAAAGCGTGTTGCGCAAAAAGCAAAAAAACACGTATCTGTTATGTTTTCCGTATAATACGGTATTTTTTGACCATTTCAATTCACCATCGTGATGATATAGGAATTGCTGTTTAAGATTTACGTTGGAAGCTGCAGGTCAATTGAACAAAGCAGGAGTGGCGCCCAAAAGTCAAAAAAACCTCTATCTGTTTTGTTGTTTGTATCAATACAGCGGTGATTTTTTGCACCTTTAATTCACCTGGTGGTAAACTAAAGAATTGCTGTTTTATGATTAGTAGGTGGCTGGTCAATGAAATCTCAAAGCTCGGTTGTACAAAATAGTAAACAACAACGTATCTGTTTATGTTTGTTTATAATTAGACACGGTATTTTTTGGCACCTTTCAATTACACCTGTGGTAAGCTAAAGGAATTGCTGGTTTTAAGATTTCGTGGACTGGCTGCGTCAATGAACAAGCTGTGCGAGCGCAGAAAGTAAAAAACACGTATCTGTTATGTTTTCGTATAATACACTGGTATTTTTTGACCTTTCTCAGATTCACTCTGTGGTACTAAAGGAATTGCTGTCTTAAGATTTACGTGTGATGCTGCGTCAATGAACAAAAGCTGGGCTGCGCAAAAGTAAACTAAACAGTCATCTTGTTATGTTTTTCGTTATCTAGACTCCGGGTATTTTTTGCACCTTTCATTCACCTGTGGGGTGACTGTAGAATTGCTGGTTTTAAGATTTACGTGGTGCTGCCGTCAATGACACAAAGCTGGGCTGCGCAAAAGTCAAAATAGACACCATATCTGTTATGTTTTTGATATTAATATACGGGATTTTGTTTGCACAATTCAATGTCACATGTGGGGACAGTAATGAGAATTGACTGTTTTAAGATGTTTTACGTGGATGCTTGCGTCAAAATGAACAAAGCTTGCGATGCGCAGAAAGTCAAAAAAAGACGTATCTGTTTATGTTTTGTATAGAGTACACGGTATTTTGTTTGCCACCTGTTTCGACATGTGTCACCTGTGGTGACTATAGAATTGCTGTAAAGATTTACGTGGGAAGCGCTGTGTCATAATGACAAGCTGGGTGCGCAAAAAGTTTCAAAAAAACTTCCCTATCTGTTTATGTATTTTGTCTAATACACGGTATTTTTTGCACCTTTCAATTCACCTGTGGTAACTAAAGAAATTGTGTATTTATGATTGAGCAGTGGATGCTGGTCAGAGATGAACGAAAGCTGGGTGCGCCAAAAGTAAATATATACACGTATACTGTTTTGTTTTCGTATAATTACACGTTTTTTTTTGCACCTTTCTATTTTCACCGTGTAGGTCGACATAAAGAATTGCTGTTTTAAGATTTACGTAGGATTTGCTGCGTCAATGAACAATGTTGGGTGCGAAAGTCAAAAAACATCGTAGTGCTGTTATGTTTTTGTTATTTATATACGCTATTTTTTGCTCCTTTTCAATTAAACCGTAGGGGGTACTGTATATGTATTGCTGTTTTAAGATGTACGTGGATGCTGCGTCGAATGAACACCGCCCCCCAAAGTGTGTGCGCAAAGTCAAAAAAACAACGTATCGTGAATTATGTTTTACGTATTATACGACTGTATTTTGTTTGCACTTCAATTCACCATGTGGTGACTATAGAATTGCTTGTTTTAAGATTATGTGGAACGCCTGCGCAAGGAACAACGCTGCGGTGCGCAAAGAAGTCGCAAAAAAACACGTATCTGTATATGTTTTCGTTATTATAAACGGTATGTTTTTGCACCTTTCAATTCACCTGTGGTGGAGACTAGTAGAATTGCTGTTTTTAGATTTACGGGAGTGGAAAGCTGAGCGTAAATGGAACAAAGTTGTGGTTGCGCCAAACAGGCTCAAAAAACACCTTATCTGTTATGTCTTTTGTGATATATTGACACGGTATTGTTTTGCATCCTTTTCCAATTTCACACTTTGGTAAACTAAAGAGAATCTGGTTGTGTTTTAAGATATACGTGTGGATGCTGCTCTCAATGAACAAAGCTGGGTTGTGACAAGAAAAGTAAACAAACACGTATCTGGTGATGTTTTTGTATAATTACACGGTATTTTTTGCACCTTTCAATTCACCTGTGGAAACTAAAGAATTGCTGTTTTAAGATTTCACGTGGATGCTGCCTGTCAATGAACAAGCTGGTGCGCAAAGTAAAGAACAAACACGTATCCTGTTTGTTTTTTTAGATTTTTTGTTTGGATTTATTTTTTGATAATAATACACAGGGTGTATTTTTTGCACCTTTTCCATTTCACCTGTTGGTAACTAAAGAATTTGAACGCTG
The DNA here is from genome assembly GCA_025379985.1 of Phyllomedusa bahiana. NCBI lineage: Eukaryota > Metazoa > Chordata > Amphibia > Anura > Hylidae > Phyllomedusa > Phyllomedusa bahiana. The sequence continues at coordinate 51,929 of JAODAL010003588.1, forward strand.
TTTTAAGATCTTACGTGGATGCTGCGTCTCCAATGGAAACAAAGCTGGGTTGCGCAAAAGTAAACTCAAAACACGTATCTGTTAGTGTTTTCGGATATAATAGCACTGGGGGTTATTTTTTGCACCTTTCAATTCACCTGTGGTGACTATAGAATGTGCTGTGTGTTTAAGATGTATTGCCGTGGATGCTGCGTCAATGAACAAAGCTGGCAGTGCGCATAAGTCGAAAAAACACATATTCTGTTATGTTGTTTGTTAATATTCTCGGTATTTTTTGCAGACCGTTCAATTCACCTGTGGGGACTTATTAGAATTTGGCTGTTTTAAGATTTTACGTCGGGTGCTGGTCAATGAACAAAGTTGGGGTGCGCAAAAAGGTCAGAAAAAACGTAATCTGATTATGTTTTGCGATATAATACACTCGGTATTTTTTGCACTTTCAATTCTACCTGTGGTGACCTATGACTTGCTGTTGTTCAAGATTTACGTGGAAGCTGTGTCAATGAAGACAAAGATGGTGCGCAAAGTCAAAAAAAACCTATCTGTTATGTTCTTATGTATAATAACGGTATTTTTTTTGCCCTTCAATTCACCGCGTGTGGTAACTAAAGAATAGTCTGTTTTGTAGATTTAGGTGGACTGCTGCAGTCATATGAACAAAGCGAGGGTGCGCAAAGTGAAACGCATACGAAACGTATCTGTTAGTCTTTGTTATAATTACTGTGTTTTGTTTTTTCACTTTCAATTCAACCTAGTTTGGTGACTATAGAATTGCTGTTTTAAGATTTACTGTGGATGTGGATGCGCGTCAATGAGCAAAGCTGGTCGTGCGCAAAAAAAGTCAAAAAACACGTATCTGTTTATGTTTTTGTAATGTAATATACGGTATTTTTTGAGACCTTTGAAATTCACCTGTGGGGACGTATAGACATTGCATATAGATTTAAGATTTACGTGGGTTGCTGCGTCAATGGAACAAGCGTGTGTGCGCTCATTAAAAGTCAAGATAACAACGGTTATCATGTCTATAAGTTTTTCTGTATAGATATCACTGTATTTGTTTTGCAGTCTCTTTCAATTCACCTAGTGTGTGACTATAGAAGTGCGTGCTTCTGTAATAGGATTTACTGTAGGAATGGCTTGCCGCGTCATTATATTGAATGCAAACAGACTGGGTGCGCAAAGTCAAAAGAAAACACCGTATCTGTTATGTTTTCCTGTATAAATACCAAAACGTATTTTTTGCACCTCTTCAATTCCCCTGTGGTGACTATAGAATTTGCTGTTTAAGATTTTACTGATGGTACTTGCTGCGTCTGAAGTGAACATAACTGGGTGCGCAAAAAGGTGCGCAAAAATAGCTCACATGTTATCTGTATGTTTTCGTATAATACTGCGGTTTTGATTGTTTTTTTGCTATCCGTTTCAATGTCACTTTGTTAGGTGCTTACGTAGAATGGTGCTCATTGAATGTCATAGATTGTTACGTGGATGCTGCGTCATTAGAGAGACTATGTTCTTATGTGTTGCGCACAGAATGCTCATAACAAGCGAACTGTCGTGGTATATGTTAAGCGGTTGAGTTTTAAGTCACCTAATGGTAATTTGTTTGCACCTTTCTACAATATTGACTGTTGGGGTGGGGTTTGGGCCGTGTCGCCAAACACACAAGTGCTCGAGCATATAATGGTACTTGTGCCTTTGCTGTGTCTGGGATGCGTATATCGATTGGGTGGTGGAAGATGCTAGCTCAAGTGCCATTGACGACCTGTCGACGGGATCGAAACTGAATTTGAGAATCGCTGGCGTGTGGAGGTGTGGGGTAGGAATCTGCACAATCAAAAAATAGCGTCAATAAAGACATAAACTTTGGCCCCCTGTTGATATAGTAAGTTGTTTGGTTTAACATAGACACGAGGAATATCTTGTTTTTGATTTGCACGCCTTATTATCCTAATTGACTCCTACAGAAAGGTATAAAGTAACAGGTTAACAATAATCATAGATAAAGAAAATCGGATTGGATGTTGTTTTAAGATTTCAACTCTGTGGATGGTGTGCTGCGGTTCAAGGTGTTGATCGAAGGGATGCTGAGGGAAGTGGCGACAATAGACCATAACAGAGGCACAGTTAAGAACAGAGAAATGACACAACCACTGTGATCTGTGTTAACAGGAGGAAAAAAGGTAGTAGTTAATAATTTAAAACCAAAACTATTATTGTTTTAATAATGTGTGTAGGGGGAGCAGCCGCATAGAATTTCACAATATGTCAACACTGTCTGACGGATTGAGCTATATATAGTTTAGCTCGAAGTATGACGTTATGCTTGTGTGGTTATATCGTTTCTTAGGCGGGTCTGGATCCTCATTGGAGAGGTAGATAGTGGCCTATCACCTTTGTTTTTGATTTTTTTTAATGTTACTTGTCTGTTGTTTCACTTAATGACTGGTAGAGGATTTGTACCATTGTAACCTTTTTTTGTGTTGGTATATTTGCATTCACATTAGCGGGTCATTTAATTTGTTTGGCAGTTGCCTAACGATTTCATAAAGTTACTTAACAATAATGTAAGGTGGGAAGGACCTGAGAATATCGAATTGGTCATGGTCTTTAAAGCTGATATTTACGTGGGGAGTGGTGGTGGGGAGGAGGGATGAGGCGATCTGGAGGTGAGGTACATATGTTTAGGAATGAATCAAAAGCTGGCGCTCATAGAAAGATGAAGATGTTATGTGGAGGTGGATGTCAATAATATAGTCCACCGCATGGATAAAGAATATATAAGATGGAAGAGATCGGCGTAGATTGGCATTTAAGGTGGTTTATGTTCAATATTTTTCGTGTGTATAATACACAATTGTAGTGTTTAGTGATATGATTCGGTGCTCAAGCACTGTTGTCAATATTACTCTCACACTGTGAAACTTGTCGCGGGTGGTTGCGCGTGGTCTCTCAGAGGTAGAACTCGCTATAGAAATGTGCCTGCGATCTTTGAAAGTCAAGGTTCTACCCGGCAGTTCAGGAGAACTGCATCTAATTAGTTTCAGAGATTAAAAACTTGTATTCGAGAATTCGGCGGATTATTGTTTTTTTTGCACTAGCGCGCTAGTCGCAAGTATTCCTCGTTGACCTATTAATTATAGAGGTAGTATTCCTAGTCGCGGGCTGCATAGGGTTGACCGTAGGTTGAGTGATTCATTAAGGGAATTTCGTAGGACATGGTGATGATAGTTTTAAGATTTCTACCGGGGTGTAGGATGTGCGCGTTATTGGTCGATCAACCAGGTTACTAAAAAGAATATAAATCACGGGTGATCTGGTATATGTTTGTTCGTAATAAGATACACTCTGATGGTAATTTACTTGAAAGATTTTATTTATGCAGCGCTTGTTGCAATTCCACCTGTCGGGAGGAGGAGATAGGGTAGAATTTGCCTGTGTTTAAATGAATTTTGTACAGTGGTGGAATCAAGGTGTCTGCAGTCATACAATAATAAATCGATGTAACTAAGGAGGTGTGGTTAGGTGGATTGATTCTACTGTGGCGCGAAAGAAGGTCAAGCAAAAACAGCACGTATGCTGTGTTTGTTTTTCCGCATAATTAAGAATTACACGGTATATATTTTGGCGAGGAACCTGCTCTGTGTCAACTTCGCCCTGCGTGAGTTTGTGACTTTAGAGATTGCTGACTCATAGGGCTTTTGAAGAATAATTTACGTTCTTGGGCGATTGTCTGCGGGTCATAAATTAATGGACGACAAAGCTATGGCAACATGTTGTAAGTTCTGATGGGAAGCTGGCAGTAGTCGAAGTTGGACGAAGCTTAAAATAAGTCAGAAAAAAGAAACTGTTATACTGTTATGTTTTCGTGGATAAATTTACCACGTTTATTTGTCTGCTAATCCGTCTCAAAGTTTCTAGAATAAGTTCACATGGTGGGCGCCTGGAAGTACAGTGGATCCCCCCCCCCCCGCCCCATCTTTAATAGACCTCATGTAACCGGCTCCCCACAATATAGTTGATTAAGATTTAAGTGGGATGCTGCTTCAGATGATCAAAGCTGGGTCGCGCAAATGTCAAGAAAACACTATGTATCTGTTAATGTTTTCGAAGTGATACACTGTATTTTTGGCAACAAGAAACAACGACTCGTGTGACTACAAGATTGTCTGGATTGTAATTTAAGAACCTGCAAGGTGGAGTATATCAAACAGTGTCACAGGTGTGTACATGGGTCAAATTGAAAAAGAACAACGCCCTAGGTTTCTGAAATGTATTCTGATAATAAAAGTGGAGTTTACTGCCACTAGACATAAAGAGACCTTGCAGTTACTAGAAATGGGTAGATGCTGCTTTAATGACATTATTAGCTAAAACTACTTAAACCTTCAATCTCTAGTCTAACCTAAATTGGAAGGACTCACGCAGCTAATAGTGAGATGTTTCTCTGGTGCAGAAATAGCACTAATTTCGCGGAGCTGTTGGCCAGCAGGAAGAGCGCACGTCCTTAGTCCTAAATGAAACGCTGAGAGACTGCTATGGCTGAACAGTGAAAGGGCTGTTCTATGTTAAAACGAGAGGTCATGTGATTTTTCCAGCCAATCGCGAACCATACACATCCCCAGTGCCATGATCGTTCTCACACACATCTCACCCTGCACTTATTCTGTAATTGTTTTTGCTGGCCGCCAAAATGACAGGAAGCGCCAGAAAATGGCTGCGATCTTCATAGACCGACATGATGCTCACGAGATTTTAACCTTAATTAATCGCATGATCTGAAAATTTCGATCACATAATAACCTTGTCTAGTTTTCAATCTTTTATCTGTCAGATAAAAATCGCACTCAACACTAAAGATGATAAAATATGTGAAACTTGTCTGGGCCTTGTGGATTCGAAGCGGAGAGAGGGGATCCGTTCTGCATCTGTGTCCGTCTCATCCTACTGTAACAGGTGTGGTGCCTGATATTTCCGATTGTCCAACGATCAATTCCATAAAACTAAGGATCACCACAATGCTCATGCCTGCAATGCATCGGTCCGCACTGACCATTTGTGGTGGCTTCTGTCTCAAACTTGGCATAGGGCATGGTGCAGAGCTCGCTTTTCACTCTGCGCCTCCCTCTCAAGTGGCTAAACATCACCGAGGTCCGCAACCGCGGCTGTCAGGCGCTATCTGTCACTTATAATGCGTAATGGCATTGCGCTGCTGCCGCAAATCTGCGTGGAGCATGGAAAGGGTGGGGATCTCCAGCTTATTGGTCACGTCAACAATGAGACGGTTAAACGGGGAGGCCGAACTGGACGCTTCAACACAGCCAGGCGGGACAAAGCAGGGTGTGAACAGCAGATGTGTGAGCTAGACCTCGAGCTTCCTCAGCAGGCAGTACTGACCGGGTTAGTGCTTTATGAAAATTTTTGGAAGAACAAGGTCATGGATGTGTGCCAGGCAAGGGATGTGCTCCTGCTCTACCGGATCTTAAGGGCGGCCAGCAGGGGAATTATCTGACTCCATTATCGCATCATCACCTTTTATCTGGCACAATGTTCTTAGTCACCCAGCCTTTGTGCATCGGGTCTCGCGTTGCGAAGACACGTCTCACAGTCCCTGACCTGTGTGTGGATGGTCTCCAAGGGATCAGATAATTTCAACCTGGGCGCCTGGTGTCGTCTGGGACGTGATGCCACCAAGGAGACCTTGGGGGAAAGAGCCCATGCACCATCCCGCGGTTTTGAAGAGCGTGCGCAGAAGCCTGAAAGCCACAGTCACTCCACAGACGAATCAACCCAGCGCTTATCCCCTTGCAGTGAGCTTGTCACAGAGATATAACGCCTTGGAGTGCTTACTAGTCTCATGTGTCGGTGGGCGGTTGGACTTTGCCGGACACAGATTATAATGCAGTCAACGTCGCTTGAAATTTTGATGAAGCATGTGGCTGGGCCAGGGCATTTGACGGCTTTTGTGGAAAGAAATGCATATGCTGGCTCGAGACATTTGGTGTTCTGGAGAGGCCCGGGCCCATAAGTGGTGAACCCATATGTGGTTACCAGATGGAAAGGAAACATTTCCAAGGCCAAAAGCCTGGCTAATGCCGACAATTTAGGATTTCTGCGGATGGTTTAGGTTCGAAGTTTTTTTCTTCTGCTCCCAACCTGGTCAGACAGAGAGGTTGGCTGGCTAAATCATGAACCGCTGTACAGCATGCAGGTTGTCACAACTTGTGGAGAAGGTAGACAGGAGAGTAATAGGATTGGTTCTCTGGTGTTGTGTGGTGTCGGGTGACTCGGGCGGACGGAGAAGCTGAAGCGGAGGCGATCTTGATCATGATCTGACGAGGAGTGGGCAGCTGCATGGAAATCGCCTTTGCGTCGTGCAGAGGAAAGAGGCGGCGGAGACAGAGGCTGCTGGCCTTTTTGTGCGCAAGTATTGCCTCTTTTCAAAGACTCATGCAATTCGCTGCATGTGACTAGACATGTTGGGTTGGTGGTTAAAAACACCTAAGAATTCTTGCTCTACTGATGCATTTACGGGCAAGGCGGCACTATGACATCGCTGGGTGTGCGAATCCAGAGTCTTGCACTAAAAAGGCCAGGCTTGAGAGGTCTGGACATTTTTTTAGAGGCGGATAAGGAGGCGGCGGCATTCCGCTTGTCGTAGTTGGCGGGTAATCCATTCAGCGGACTTCTGCGACCACACCTCTCCCTGTTTTAGTGGCGGAACCTTAAAGACACGTAGCCCATCACTTATCCTTGTCCACAGGTGCTGAAGCGTTTACAAGCAAATCTGCGGAAAAGAGGTTCCACGTTGGAGCCACATGTGTCATCATGCATCATACAAAACACAGGTGACTTGGGTCGTCCTGGACATTAGGCAACATGGAGCTGCGTGACTACGCAGGCAACAGCACTGCAAGGCGTTGCCGAGCCGCTGGAATTTTTGCCGATTGATCCGGCTTCCTTCTCCTCCTTGATGGCGATCAGTGATTGGAGACAATCAGAGCAGACAAGAATCATTCCTCTTGTGGCCTCTGTTTGTTCTTTTAACATGCCTTCTGTCCCCAACTGGCTTTGTGTGTCGTCAAAGATGGTCTTCAGAATATGGATTATCCACAGTGGTGGGTACACGACCGTTGACATTTTGCGTTGAATCTCGTCTTCATGTTGTTGGACTAGATGCTGATGTTGCTGGGACTGACGACATTGTGGGCGCGTGACTGGGGAGGACCAAGGAGGTTAAAGTTGCTGGATGCAGGTGCATAACCAATGAAGAAAGATTGGCGGATGCTGTTCGTGTTAATCTGGATTCAACAGGCCTGAAGACAGGATCGAAAGGGCCCTGACGGGTTCTGCAACCCGACAGTGATCCGCTGGCTTTCATGTTGTCACAGCACTGGAAGGTGCACCTTCTCTCACACCCTACTACCTCCATGGTCTCTATAACCCTCCTCTTGCATCGCTTACCACCTGAATTTCGCTCCATCGTTCGGACAAGATAGAAAATTTAGAAAGGTATGGAAAAAGATTTTTGTTAGTCTCTTATTAAAAGACGGCAAATCACAGTATTTCATAAAACAGCTCTAATTTTCTAGCAATCAACTAGAATTAGAAAAACTGAGAAAAGTTTCTAGCGAAAATACCTGTGAATCGCGGTCTGGTGAAGAACTGTAAGACAAAATCAACAGAGGACTAAGGAAATTGATAATCAATGGTGCCTATTCTGCGACCACACTGAGATTCAACGAACCACAAGTAAAAAACTATTCAGAAGTTAGAAACGATGAGAAATTGCAGAGCTATGACAATTCGAGAACAACGTTGCTCCTCTGCTAGGAAAATGTTTCTATCTGAAATTCCGTAGACAATTGGCTATTTGAAATATACAAAATAGGGCCGCACACGTGCGAAATAAGCTAGCTTATTTATAAACGATATGATGGATTAACAAATGGTTGTTTTTGCACCGCAATGAAAGACACCAACAGTACTACCAAAATCTTTTGTATTCATCTGAAGTACAAGTGGGACCTTTGATACGCAAAACTGGGGGCTGCTCCTAAGGTAAAGAAAAAAGAAAAAAATTTGAAATTATATACGGATAATAAAAGGTGATTTTTGTACTAATTTGTAATTCATCTGCGGTGACTAGAAAAGTCTCTGTATAGTAATATAAGTAGACAAAATGGGGTCTTTACGACGCAAAAACTGGGTGCGCCAATACGCTGAAAAGCATTTAAATAAATTGTTAGTAGTCGATAATAAAAGGTGGTGTTCATCACCTAATGAAATACACGTGCGGGTGTACTAGAAAAGTCATGTAGCCTATTGTAAGAGTACAAATTGGGTCTTTGAACAAAAAATGGGCTGCGCCGCAGAAAGTGAAAATGCGTTAATTAAAAATTTGTGTACAGATAATAAAAGTTGGTTTTAGTAACCTATGGATGAATACACCTGCGGGTGAGTATAGAAAAGTTCTGGATCCTACTTGTAAGTACAATAGTGGGTCTGTTGAACAAATACGTCGGTCTGCACGAGAAGTGAAAAAAAAACCTAATGTAAATTCATGTTAGCAGACAATACAAAGGTGAGTTTTAGCATCAAAAAAACCCTGGCAGTTACTAGAAAGATTCTGTAGCATAATATATGTACGTACAGCGACACAAAATAACAAGGGAAGACTTCACCAAAAACGCCTGGCCATTAAACTGGCTAATAGAAGAATGCAAATTTCAATGCAGGGTGCAGAGTGCTCGAGATGAGTTTGGACATGCACAATATGGCACTCATCCTTTCAAAAAAGCCTTGCTTGTCTGTCATGTGCCATCCCCCACCGCCCCTCTGCGGCTGTTATAGCTGGCCAGATGTCTTCCTTGATCCATTTCACAGCCTAACTAAAACTGAATTCTTTAATCACCTATTTTCTAAAATGTTCACAGTAAAAGCATAGTGGTTGGTGTGAACAAGAGAACTGTGTCGATGAGCTGCGTTGAGGAGAAAACTGGAGTCACACGTCCTGCTTCTTATGAGACTCACAGACACACACTGATGTTGATCAGTGATGGGTCTGTAGTGTTATGTAAACGACAGCCAGGTCATTGTGATTTTTCCAGCCAATCACAACCATACACATCCCGAGTCATGACGTCACACACACAGTCCCATGCTCTAGTTGCTCTAAGCTGATTTGGCTGGCCGGCAAAATGAAACAGGAAGAGCTGAAAAGTGGCTCGATATTAATAGATTATGCGCATGCTTTTTCAACCGCCCAAATTATCCGGGGTGTGATCGGAAAGATCCGATCAACATTTATCCATGCCTGATTTCTAACTTTGTCGATTGAGTAGTCGCTCGCACGTGTACTCCATTTAATTACACATATTTTTAATTTTCATCGATACTATTGCTATGGTTTGATTTCTTTGCACCTTTAGAAATGATTTTACTTAGATAAATTGGTTGCAAAATTGTTTCAAATACTTATTTGTGCCCCGGACTAGATATAAGCTGTTATATGTATAATATGTAACTGTAGTTGGTAGATACCACTTGTCTTCAATTTGATTAGTTTTTCTGGTATAGAATGAAGGCATTTATTTGTGTGGATAGTATTGTTTCTGGGTGCACTGAGCATGTGTGGGATAGTGAGAACCGGCCGCATTGTATTTATACTCTATAAAATCATATATGTGGACTTATTATTGTAGAAGCATTCTGTTGTATTCTGGTTGTTTGGCCACATGATGCCACTGTCTCGGGAAATGGTGTATGGCAATTATGTGATTGTTTTACATGTGACGGGAGGCATGAGCGGAGCGGCCCTTTTCTTGGATAAGAACAAGAAAGACAAGAAGATGAATAAAGCAGAGGGAAACGATGCTGGCGCTGAAGAATGACTGGGCTCTGTTTGGGACTCAAAAAGTGTGAGAACCCCCAGAGAGAGAGGAAGTTAAACTGTGCGTCATTGAGAGCTGGTTGTCAAAGGAAAGACCCTCAAAGGATAGGACCCTCTGCGGGACTTAGCGGAGGACTACATCTTGGACAGCAGGGAAATCACCTCTAGAGCGCAAACTGCCGGCATCGCGAAAAGGTGATACCGCGGACGTCAAAGAAAGCGTGCACGGCTAAGACAAACTAGGACTGTTGTGCAGGCGCTCTAGTCTAGTTAGGACAAGATTGGTTTCAGGCATGTAAATGTTTATCCAAGAGATACGCCTCCTGATTTGGGACATTGGAATGGGCTTGCTAATATAAGCCACTAGTTATTTAGGCAAAACCGTGTTGCAGAAGTGAGAGGATACTGTTTTACTGTTGTTATCTGTAGCTTCTGTGCCACACCCGACAGTGTGTGCTTTTGAACTGCGAACCACCACCAGATTGTTCCTGTCATTGTTATGGTATTAAGAAAATGGTAAGCGGGTGTTTGGCCTTTTGTGAAACTACCCAATGAGTAGGTAAACTGAGTGATGTGCTAATCCAGAGGAACATGACTCTCAGGCAGCTGCGTCTGTGTGGCACACGGGGCTTGGATTGTACTTTACTTTGGTACATGTGTGCTTGGGGATTTGTTCACCAATGGCTTTTCTGTCAAGAGGTTCAGTGAAAGACTATGGCGGTGTGTAGACTGGTGATGGCTTCGTTTTCTTCGTCCGTAAATTTGCTGTTTATTCCGGGAATCTACCTCGAGTGCATCGGCTGCTAAAATGCCCAGACCAGCACAGAACTTGGAACTGGAGATAAATCAAACGATGTGCAGTGAAAGGACGAATAGGGTAGGTGAGTGTTTGACCAGGGAGGAGAACCTCTGTGGGCTGTAGAATGGAGAGTGGTAGGTCAGTGAAGCGCATGAATGCGTTTCTCAAAAAGTTGTTTAGCAACTGGTTTAGTCCAAGACCTAAAAAAAAGCCTTTTAGAGGTTTGTCAGAAAGGATTATCACCCGCAACTAATCAAGCCTTGAGGTAGTAGTGTTGAGTGATTATGTATCGACAGTTGAAATGCGGAACAGTTTGTTATGTGGGATCTGAAATTTTTCGACTTACGCGATCTGATTTAGGTGAAAAATGTCTGCACATAGATCTAATAAAAGATTGCACCATTTTCAGCGCTTTCCTGGTCATTTTGGTGGCCAGAGCGCAAATCAGCTTAGAGAAAATAGAGCGAAGGGTGAGCTGCGTGTGCGACGTCATGACTGGGATGTGTATGGTTGTGATTGTCTGGAAAAATCACATGACCTTGTTTTAAATAGAACAGCCCTTCCTGTTCAGCATCAGTGTGTGTCTGTGTCTCATAAGAGCAGACGTGTACTCGGTCTCTCTCAATACAGCTCAGCGAAACAGTTCTCTTTGTTCACACAGACAACTATGCTTTTAGCTGTAAACATAAAAATTAGGTAGAATTAGAGAATTTCAGTTTTTAGTTACTTAGGCTGAGAATTTTAAAGGAGCATCTAGCGTTGTACAGCCGTGGTGGGGTGGGGGGTGCAAGCAAACACAGACAGTCAGGCTGGCAGGCTTTTGAAAGGAGAGTGGATATTGTGCAGCCCAGACTGTGCTTTGACCCTGCATTGAAATGAGTTTTTATTAGCAGCTTTCTGCCAGTGTTTGGTGAAATATTACTTGTATGTTGTGCAGCCTGTACTTATATTAGGATACAGATCTTTTCTAGTAACTGCAGGTGTAAAAACTCACCTTTTATTATCTGCACACAATTTAATTAGGTTTTTTTTCACTTTGTTGCAGCTCAGTTTTGGGCTCAAAAATTGGTGTAGGAAAGAGGGATTTGGGTTTTTGGAGAACTGGGCTGACTTCTGTATTGGCTACAGACTCTATGCTAGGGATGGGCTGCACCTAAATGGGGAGGGTGCAGCTGTATTGGGGGACAAAATGGCCAGGAAGTTGGAGGAATATTTAAACTAGGGACCGGGGGGCATGGTAACTACACAGATAGCATGCAAGATAGTGAAGATAGAGAGCTGGGAAATAGGAATAAAACAGGGGTGGAGTGGAGGGAGGGGGGGAAATAGAAAAAAGATCAGGAAATGGAATAAAAACTAAAAAATCTATAAATTGCATGCTGCCCAATGCCAGGGTCTGACCAACAAAATTAATAAAAAAAACTAGAAGTATTAATAGTTTAAGAAAAAATGACATAGTGGGGATAACTGAGACATGGGCGGGATGAGAGCTACGACTGGGCGGTTAACTTGCAGGGTTAAGTCTATTTAAAAAGATCGTAAAGACCGGAAAGGGGGAGGTGTCTTCTCTTGCAAAATCCTGTCTGAAGCCAACACTGTGGGAAGATAAGGACAGGTAATGAACTTGAAATTATGGTAAATATACAGGGGGGTAACAATAAAAATATAATACTAATAGGGGTCCTATGGGCCCCCAAATATAACGGAACCCCAGGGAAATTACTCCTCGGGCAAATAATGAGGCGGCAATCAGAATAGGTTATTATTAGGGGCATTTTAAACTATCCAGACATCAATTGGGGAATTGAAGTTTTGTACTCTCATAAAGGAAACAGGTTTTTGTCAATAACTAAGAAATTACCTTTGCCAAATGGTGCAGGAACCACAGGGGAAAGGCCCTTCTAGCCCTAATTTTAAAACTAATAACCTGAAAAAGTAACAAAGGTTCAGGTTGAGGGCACCTGGGGGAATGGGGACCATAATATATAAATTTCCTTTTATCCTTCAATAATTTTTTTTGGTCAAGGACCACAAAAACACTAAATTTTAGGAAGGCAATTTTTATTCTGCTAGGGGGGCCCAAACCGTTTTGGGGGACAATGTTTAAATTGGCAGAACTAATAATAAATGGGATATTTTTAAAACATCCTGGGCTACCACTGTAGGGGTACATACCTTAGTTAAAAAAAAATTTTAGAAACGGGAAAAAACCCCAATGGGGAAAACAGGGATGTAAAAGAGGCAATAAAAAAAAAAAAGAAAGCGTTTTTCACCTCCTAAAACAGGGGGGCAGTGAAGGGAAACAAAGAACTATAGGAAAAAAAAAAAGTGGTAAAATAAAAAAAAGGAAGCAAAGCGGAGACGAAAAGACATATTGCTATAGAAAGTAAAAACTAACCCCAAAATTTTTTTTAACTATATAAATATTAAAAAATTTAAAAAGAGAAAATTTGGCCCTTTGAAAAAAACTGAGGGAAACAGTAGAGGGCGATGGAAAAAAGCAAACTATTTAAAAACTTTTTTCCCACTGTATTTACCCAGGAGGGTGACCTTCCGTTTGAACGAGAGAGTGGTAACTCCAACTTAAAAATTTCTTGTCTAACCCAGGAAGAAGTCACTCCGCTTAGGAAGATTAAAAAAAAGACAAAAACCCCAGGTCCAATGGATAAAACCCCCGTTCCTAAGAGAGTAAGTGATTTCATAGATAGGGGCCCCCATTCTTAATATTCATCGCTGTCAAAAAAAAGGGGTATGTCCCAAAGGATTGCACATAGCAAATGTGTGCCAAACAAAAAGGGGTCAAAAAATGATCCAGGAAAATATAGGCCAGAACTTAAAACCCCTGTTGTAGGGGAAAAAGTTGAAGGTTTTCTCAGAGAGCTACCTGAGTTCTCACTGAAAATAAATGTATACCCGTTCCACTGGGGTTTATGAAGGACGGGCCCTGTCAACAATTCATCAGCTTTTTCTGAGGGAAATCATGCAAAAACGGATCGGGGGTGAGGCACTGGATGTCTATATCTAGATTTTTCTAAAAGCATTTTTAACGGTGCCACATAAAATTTGGTAAATAAAATGAGAATGCTTGGACTGGGGGAAAAGTTGCAAGGGGAAGTAACGGGGTCACTTGAAAACAAAGGTAGTAAAATTTAAAGAAAATACTCAACTGGATTGCTTTTAAAGTGGGGTACCACAAGGGTCGTAAAAGGGCCCATCCCCTTTAACATTTTCATTAATGAACTTACACAGGGGAAAACACAGTAGAATATCGACTTTTCAACGATACTAAGCTCTGTAAATAATCAAAACAATAGAGGAAATAGTTATTTCAAAGGGGGCTGGATAAATTGGGGGCCTGGGCAGGAAATGGGAGATGAGTTTAAAACTGATAAATGCAAGGTTTTTGCACAGGGGAAGAGAAATCCATTACTGATTAATGTTTAAATGGAAAAAAAACGGGGAAAAGTGACATGGAGAAGGACTTGGAATCCTGGTGAACATAAAATTAATTGTAGCAGCCCTGGCAGGCGAAACACCAAACAAATGGACATGGGGGTGCATTAAAAGGGCAAGATGCACATGATAAACATATTTTCCCATTAACAAGTCACTGGGTTTGACCCCACATGAATATTGTTCAGTTTTTTGGGCACCCGTGCACAGGGAAAGAATTGTAGACTTGAACAGGTACAAACGGGCAAAAAAAATAATAAAAGGACTGGGTGGACTACATACACAAAAGATTGCAAGATTAGGGGTTTTTTAGTTTAGAGAAAAAAGGGGTTTGGGGGACATAATAAATTGTTTAAATACATCAAAGGTCAATATAGAGATCTCTCCCAAGATTTATTTAACCAGGGCTGTATCTAAACAAGGGGCACCTTTTTCGTCTTGAGGAACAAATTTCACATAAACAAGAAAGGGATTCTTTAAAATGTATAGCTGAGACTGTGGAAAACTCTGCCAAGGGACTTTTCATGGTGAATTCCTAACAATTCAAAAAAGGGTTTTGGGTTTCATTTCTGGGGCGTAATAAATTTAAAAAAGTTAAAAGGGCAGGATTAGGAGGGTCATTGATCCAGGGATTTTTTTTGATTGCCCGATTGAGTCGGGGAAGAATTTTTTTCCCAAATGAGGACAATTGCTTCTACCTCATTGGGGGTTTTTGCCTTCCTTGGATCAACTCTTACACAAAAGGCTGAACTAGAGGACGCTTGTCTTTTTTTAGCCTTACAAACTATGAAACAAGAAAACAAAAGCAGCAAAAATGACCTTTTCAGAATAAAATAAGTATTAAGAAATGACAAATAAGCTTTTATTCAATACGATCTTACTATTGGTGTCTCTTACTTTTTTCATTTGGGGTCCCCACTTTCCCAAATCTTTTCACCCCCATGTTTTTTTAAAATATACATATTAAAAAGGTCCCTTATTGAAGAACTGTACTCCAAAGTCTGCAAATCACAAGTGTTTTTAAATCCCGATAATTTCCAACTGGCAAATAGTATTAGAAATATAATTTTTTTCTATGGAATATCTGTGAAAAGGATCTTATAAAAAAAACCATGACAGCAAAACTCCAAAACTGCAGCAAGGAACTGAAAAGATGAGGACTGCGTAGCTATAGCAGTAATTAATCTAATTTGGACACCCAGAAGTTGATTGGTTCCGAACCAAGTTCAAAAACATTGGGGTTGTTCATGGACCATGGTCTTAAGGCAGTCTCTGTGTGTGTGAATGCTGCCCTGCCTTACAGGTGTTGGTGAAGTGGTAAAAAAAGATTGCCACATGTCATCCAGTAGGGTTCTGCCACACTGCCTGCTGCTGTTGATGCTGCTACGGCTACTTGCCATTCTACTGCTGGCACATTGCTGACATTGTTCCACCGTGACATTAGAACGTGAAGAAGACACAACAGATGTCTCGAGTTGGTAAAAGAGCACTGTTTCAAATTCCTGCATTCTACTGTCAATTTGTGTTGGTGGAAGGACATTGCTCACTTCTGATTTGTAATGTGGATCAAGGAGGGTGGCCACCCAGTAACTGCTGTTCATTTTAATTGCCTTGATGCATGGTATCAAGGCAATCATGGCATCAAGGCTTTCCTCTACTGTCAGCAAATCTGAGGCTTGATCGAAAAAGGACCAGGCTTCACAGGTCCTGGACCTCTTTGACAGTGAAAACCTAGTAGTGGTGTTCTCGTTGCCGTGACTGACCATGGCTAGTGGATTTATGTCAGCGGACATGTGTGACTGTCCTCTCCCTTTCTTCAGCTATACCCACATTGACACTATCCCAACCTCCTCCTGCTCCACTGATGATGTGCTAGCCAGCTGCTGCTGAAAGACCACAATGTTATCATCATCATCATCACAGGTGAATTCCTGTTCCTGACAGTCTACATCCTGAAGCTGTGGGCTACAGCCCACAGGCACTGAGAGGCATTGCTGACTGCTTGGAATTTCTGCCAATGGACCAGCTTCCTTCACCTCCCCTGAGGGCATCAGCAATTGGGCATCACAGCAGACAAATTCATCCTCTTTGGCCTCTTGATCTTTTGAAATGGCTTCTGATGCCAACCACATTGGGCCCTCAGAGAGCTCTTCAGAATATGGATTATCTAGTGCAGTCTGTTTATTGGGTAGTACAAAGTAAATGGTCTGCACACCTAAGGAATGGGGTGGATGGGTGCAGGTGAACTAGACCAGAAGGGTTATTGAGTGACATTTGACCCATGTTTGCTTCAGTTTGGACTGATGATCATGATGATGATGATGACAACTGTGCCCATGACTGAGAGGAAGAGAAGTTAAAACTGCTTGATGCAGGGTGAGATAACCACTGAAGAACAGATTGGCACCACCCTTCATAAATGAGACGCACAGGGAACTGACCAAGCAATGACAGGTATAATGGTCCTGCGACTGACGATGTGCTTGCTTGTGTGTTGTCTGGAGCACCGGAAGAAGTGCTGTGTCTCCTACCTCTGGCTCTCCATGTTCAAAAAGGGAAATATTAAAAAGGTAAAGATTTGGTAAGAGCCTCTTATGCAACAACTCTAAGCAGATTTTCCAACAGTGTCTTCTGTATTATCTGTCACCCCAAATCTGGAGCAATGAACTTTTGGGCACAGAATAAGATTTTCAGCAAGAAGCCAGTATATGAAAGTGATTTTTTATAAGCAGATTTCTTAACGTGTCTTGACACCGGCTGTCCCCAAACTTTTGCAAAATTTTTTGGGCACAGAATCAAATTTTCAGCAAGAAGCCAGTATATAAAACCAATTTATTTTTAGAAAAATTTTCCCTAACAGCAGTTTTGTGCACTAGCTCCCCCGAAACCCCCCAAAAACTGTAAAGGAAAAATTTTGGGGCATAAAAACAAATTTTCAGCAAGAAACCAGTATATAAAAACAATTTTTTTTTTTGAGCAGATTTCCTAACAGTTTTCTTTCACAACTTTTCCCCCCAAACCAAATCAATAAATTTTTGACATTCAAAAATAAAGGTAGGAAAATGAAAACACAATAAAAATCCCTAACTACTGCTGTCTAGGATTCCCTAATATTGCTGTACCACAACCCTAACTAATCTAACTAGCAGCTTTTCCTGTGTAAAATCACTAGAAAATGGTGTGCCTGCCTGCTGGCAAGTAAGCACACAGGGCAAGCAGTGTGTTCAGTACAGAGAGTAAAGTTGAAGTGACGGTTTACAGGGAATACAGTGAAATACACATAAAAGGGCAGGTTTTTGGGAATCAATAGATCACTAACACTTTTGTGGTGACGTTTTTGACCCTTTGTCCTGCCGGCGACAGTTCGGATCAGGTAAAACAATTTTAAAAGGCTCTCCCTTTCCAGCAGTTTTCACCTAGAAATCCATGCCAAAGCTCAAAAAAATTTTGCTCATATGGTCCTAGGGGCCCCGCCCTCCTAAATTAAAAATGTATGAATGGGGCTGCTGCGATAATGGCTAAAAAGACACCAAATCCCCACAAAATGTTCCCTTGGGGTAGAAACTTTAGAAAACTTCCCAATGTTGTGTAGAAAAAATTTACCACATCAAATTCTTTGCTATTTTCATCCATTTTCAAAAAAATTTTTCCCCTCTTGCTCCAGGTTTTGGGGGGTGGATGATAAATTTACACAGCGGGGGCTCAGCTTCCACCAGACAATAAAATTGAAGCATTAGGCCTGTCTCACTGCACAAAAAAAACGCATTTTTTTCGCTTTTTTCGTTTTAAAAAAACGCGGGAAAAAACGAGGGGTAATCACTCCCATAGACTTCATTGTAAAACCTCCTGCTGTCTGCACTGACTTTTTTTTTTCTGCCGTTTTTTTTTACGGGTCATTTCAACTGCTCAAAAAACGCCAGACCGGGAGAAAAATTTACTACGGGAGTCTATTAAAGCGCTGAGTTTTGGCGCTTTTTTCACTGCTTTTTTCCCCATTTTTCAATGAAAACCCCCCAGGAGACCCAAGTCCCACCTATAAGGGGTGTAACAAAGGTTATTGATCAAATTTGCTACAAGTTCTGAGGCCCTTTTTTTGTCCCTTTTTGTAATAAAATGATCAGCTTTGGTCGCTAACGTTTTTTTTGCGAATTCAATATTTTTTCCAAAAAAACGTTTTTTTTATAGATTTTGGCACAGAATCGTTTTTTTTTACAGTTTTTGTGCAAAACCCTTTCTAAACATATTTTGGGGCGCTAAAAAAAGTTTCTTGCTACTGAGCGAAATATTTTTTTTTAAGTATTTTGGCCCCCAAATACTTTTTTATGTATTTTCCCCAGAAAAACTTTTTTATGGATTTTGGCACCAGAATCCTTTTCAATTTTTTTTTTTTTCACAAAAAAAATTTTTTTTACAGATTTTGGCGAAAAACCTTTTTTTATGGCTTTTGGGCTAAGCTAAATATTTTTAAAATTTTTTGGCACTAAAAACGATCAGCTTCTGACACAAAAAAAATTTTTTTTTTAAGGGAATTGGTTCAATAATGCGTTTTTTTGGGATTTTGCCGCTAAAAACCTTTTTTCTTACAGATTTTAGTAAAGAAAATCAACAATAAAGATTAATGTTTTTTGAGTTTTTTATCAAATCGTGCAAAATTTTAAGTAGTAACCCCCACACAAAAAAATTCTCACAATCAAATTTAAAAGGAATCTCAACCCCAAACGCGGGGGAGCAATCCAAGGGCAATTTTTTAAACAAAAAGACCCGGGTGCTCCAAAAAAGCTTCAAAAAATTCCCAAAAAATTCCAAAAAACTACTTTTTCCCTTTTTACACCGTGACAAAAAAACCGGACTTTTTTATATTTTTTTTTTTTTTCCATCATTAACATAGTTTTACCTGCCCTAAGTATAAAGAAAGAAAAGGGGCCCAAAAAGCCCGGAATCCCCAAGGGGGAAATCCCTTTTCCGCTTTGGAGTAAAAAAATTATAAACCAAACAAAAAAAAAAAACATTTTTTAAAAAACAATTTATTGTAGATAAAAAAAGAGGTTTGACATCCAGAAGTAAATGTTGATGTCATATTTATAAGTAGTAACAATGGGTTTGGGCAAATTAAATTTGTTGTTCTATGGCCAATTGACTCCTTCGTCCAAATGGACGTAAATGTATATACAGACGTGCAGTAACTTACTACAAATGGGTGTACAGTTAGGTCGTTTGGATGCCATGAGCTCCGAAGCTATGATCACTCAGAACTGCTAGAATTACAGTTAAAACAATCCCAGACAATTAACTCTTGGATGTTGCATTAGTTAATGATTAAGGGGTTTTATATAATTAGTAGGCTCCCTCCCTTCAGTAGCACTCCCACAATGAGATTGCAGGGTGCAAATAATTGCAAATAATGCCATGACAGTCAAAGTCTGGGCATCCATGTAGGTTCTGATGTGGGGTCTGACAGGTTGGTGTATTCAGTCATGTACTATTACAACACAACAATTAAAACTGGGTTTTGTCTATTGCGGGGGTCAAACTCATTTTTACCCGGGGCCCCACGGCCTCATGGCGTACGTAAAGGGGTGACAAATTTTTAAAATTATAAATGAAATTCTCCTTGACAGTTAAGCAAGCTATAAATGAGTGGTTTGATTTGTACAATGTTATTGTAATAATTAGCCCTTTGAGAACAACCAGGGAGAATATATTGTCCCCTGTATAGAAAAATATTGCCCCGTAGGGGCAAAAGTCCCCTGAGATACAGGGATATCACCCCTTTAAAAAATACAGCATCCGTAATAGGTAGGCATACATCCACCTGTAGATATAGATATAAAGATAGGATAAGTGTCCCCTGTAGATTTAAAGCCCATGTAGGTATATATATAACCCCTGTAGTTAAACAGCCCCCTGACTGTATTCCTAGCCATTTGCTTATTGCAAAAAGCCCCCCATTCAGGGGGAGCCTAGAAAAGGGAAAAAAAAGGCCACCACGCTATTCAAACACCCTACGTATACTTACTGCTGCCCAGGTGCCACCATTTTTTTCCCCCATTTACTGGTTTCGTGACACAGGGAGGAATGGTGGACACCAGCAGGCAAAAAGGGTACAGGGACTGCCCAAAACCCCGACCCACCCAAAACGCTTTTGCTTTCTTGATCTGCTTCACCTTTTGCATTGCCTCTCTGCTTCTGCTCTCTGTCTTTGCTCTTCTTGCCTCTACCACAGGTACGGCACTTCAGAGGCAGGCAGGGAACAAGTCTTCACTGGTCGGCTTACCACCAAGAATGTAAGTTGGGGGAGACTAGTTTGGTGAGGAGACCGCCCCCACTTTCCCCGCCAAATCAGTGAAGGAAAAATGACAAGATGAACAACATAATCTACTGCTTGCCTTCTATGTAAAAAAGGATCGGACCAGTCGAACTTGGGGTCAGAAACAGTGGCAGCGGATCAACAAGGCGGGCCATATAGCACAAGACAGTGGATAACGGATTTGGCCTGTGGGCCTTGTGTTTGTCACTCTGGGTGTAGTGGAACAAGTAAAAATTAAAAAAAAAAAACAGAAAAAAGGAGGCCAAAATACAATAACGGCGTGGGACTCTCCACCTCTGCCGGGGCCCGTTCCTAAGGGGAAAAGGCAAGGACGCAGTATCACCAACTTGGGCAGGACACGATCAGCTTTTTGTGCCTTAGGGTGGCTAATCTACTTCTTCTCGGGGAATTGCCTATGAATGACTACTGGTGCCAAGTCGCAAGAGGCATCTGGCTGGGAGAGATGGGGAAAAACAACAGTCCTTCATGAGAGAGGTGTGGAGGCCTTAACGCCGAAATGGGATCGTGCCACGGTGTGCGCTCGCAGTATGACCACCACATCTGAGACACGTTTCTCCCGCTACTGGATGCCAAAATTTAAATCCCTGCCACACTTCATTTCTGCCCCCAATTCTCCCTAACACATGTTTGGCTCCTCTGTTTTCTTGACAAAAAACTGCCAAAAAACCGCGTGCGGTGAATTTTACCACCAAGCTCAGCATTGACGACTGCTAAGTGCCCGGGGCCTTGGTGACCCCGCCCCACTACTTTCTGGGCCAGAAGGGATCTGTGAAGCAGTTGGCTCCCAACCTTGCACTGCTGACACCCTGCTGACTCCTGACCATGCTACCAGCTTGCTGGCTGCACCACTGCCTGAGGGGCAAGCTGCAGCTCTCTTCTTCTGACGATGATGATGAGAACCCTTTCTTAACCCCCCCTCCCAAAGTGCAGTCGGCTACATCGTCATCAATTTGTGTTTGCCCATCACTGCTCTACTCCTCAACAGTTTCGGTGTAGAGAGCCTGACCGCTCGCAACTTAACTTCCCATGCCACTTTCCACATCACTACTTGGTTGCCTACTGCAAGGAGCAGCGGATGTCTGCCCCACCTCTTTGTTGCCCAGAAGCTGCTGACTGTCCTCAAAGAGTCCCCCCCACGTATGTGTTGGGAGGTCCACACACATGGAGTTTTTCCCGGTTAGGGAACCGAATGGATCAGAAGTGGTTTTAGGACAGGTGAGGGCCTCTGACCTGCTCGGGAGCCATGCCAACTAAGGGTTTTGGATAAAAAAACTCAACAACTTTTTGGGTGGGGGTTTTTCAGATGTCCCCTTTTGGGGAAGTGGATGACCATTCAACCCTTCAAGAACCTTAATTGGTGGTCAACACTAGACGACACCGGGAGCTCTGGCCTCCTAGTGACCCCCATGCGCAAATCCCCCTTACTGTGATCAATCTTTACCGCTTCCAGGAACATTTTTGCCACTGCCACTCCCATTTAAAGGGCCTGCCCCCCTTTTTCTGACATACAGTTTTATGAAAAATTAAAAAAAAACTGTTTTAAGAAGATTTTTTAATGATAAAAACACACTAAATTTCACACAAAATAACCACAATAAGTGAAAAAATGAACTCTTTGTCAGAGAGAGAAATATTCCAATAGAATGAGCTGGATGGATATCAGATGTGTGTATGGGATAAACACACAAACTGGATTTGACACAGAGTTCCACACAATAAGTGAAAAAATTAATTCTTTGCCATAGATTGCAATATCCCAAAATAAAAATCGCTGGTTTAGGAACAGGTGGGTATATGACAAACACCTGTGTGTTTGAAAGGTATTTCACCCCAATAACTCTAAAATCAGAAGTATTTGCAAAAGGTGCAATTATGCGCTACAGAGAGAGATGGCTATGCCTATGAGACTCAGTGACAAGTGACAGTATTTAAAATGGCTGCCCTGCCTGCAAATTGTTTGGTTGGTTTTCAAGCAGTCTCCATGTGATCCTTGTTAATCATTAATGTATTTACAACACTTTAATTATAAAGGAGAGTTTCCACCAGTATGCTGTAGCCATGTATAAGGGCACATTGTAGGACCCAAAATGTGAAGGCATTGTTGCTTTTTCCACTCTGTGATGCATTTATTCATGTTTTAACTTGGGTTTTCATAAATTTTGTTTATTTTTATTTTTTTCTCCCCCCCCTTGTTTTCATCCCATAACTATCAGCAGTTCTGCAGAGTAGGGTACCCTAATGTTTGGAAAGAAATGAATAAAACTTATAACCATTTGAATTCTCTCAAGTAGTGATGAGCGACTATCGTCATCAGGTCAATAGTCGATATCGCCAATTATCAAGACGATTTCCAATAGTCGATAGTAGATTATCGCCGATGACCATTAAAGTCTATGGGAGAGGAACAGCACCTTCATTCTTACACCCAAACAGGGCTGGAGAACTGGGAATTTAAAACATCCACAACAGTCAAAGGGATAAGTGCTACATCTGGGCAACACAATTAGGCAACAAATCCAAAAAAAAAATCAAAACCCATTCACTACCCCTTCTTGACCAAGCGAGCCTTAAAACCCTGCATGCCCCCAAAAATTTAAAAAAAGTGCCAGAAGGCAGTATGTTTTAAACCATCTTTTACTTGAACTAGACTTTGGGATACCCCTTTCCCCTGAACGCAGCATGAGCCCCAAACCTGCGCCCCCAATTAAAAAGTGGGGGAAAAAGGGAGTCTTTAAAACACCATTTTCGTTCCTGGACATAGACTATCCCTGTCCCGGTAACCTACATCTTTTCAAGTTTTCCTGAACCCCCCTTGAAAATTCAGAAAAATATTTTATCACTATTTTGTACATACAAGTTTTTTGTAGTTTAATTCTAGAAAAACACATTTTTAAAATAGATGAATCTCTTTTTTTTTAATTGTATTAAAGGGGTTGTCTCACAAAGAGTTTTGACTAGGGGTAAAGATCTGCAAAAAATTATTTTGCAATAGTTGCCATTAACAGTGTTCTCCCTATTCCTTTCTGACAGCACCATCCCCCTGGCCACTCTTTACTTTGTGAAGAGAAATGTCATTGAAACAACATTTTTTTTCAACAGGACTTGTAATATAGCTGCATTTCACAGCAAAATGCCCCAAAAAATTTTAAAACATGACCCTTTCGCCCCCTCTTGACAACTGTGAAGAAAAATTTCTGTTAGAAACCAAATTTTTTTTAAAAGGACCTGTAGTATTGCTGCATTTTAAAGCACATGACCCCAAAAAAATTTTAAAAAGACTTTTTCAGCCATGTTAAAAATTGGAAGGAGAAATACCACTTAGAAGTCACATTTCGTTCCCAAAAGGGCACATTATAGCTGTACTCACACACCAGACCCCAAAAACCCTTGACAATGCAAAAATTCTAAAAATAAAATGAGTAAATGGAAACGGGTTTTGTCATGAAACCTTTGGGTCTTTTACAGTCCCCACTGCAAAACCAGCAAAATGATCTTTTGGGGGAATGAGATAAAAATTGCAGAGAAAATACATTTTAAAAAACTTTTTCAAGAGACCATTTCTGTTTGAAGAGGGGGTGAAGTAGACCGGCAATAATCGATGACCCGGCAATTGGGCCACAAATTTAAAAGATCCAATTTTCTGGAAAGTCGGATGCTTTGTCTTAATACTTTTCCAGCTGTGCTCAGGTCGCTCAGATATATGCGGCTGCTGGGCAGGGCAAACCCCTATGGCCTGGCTAGCGACTCGGGGCCCTTCCCTTTTTGGGGTACCCCGAATCATTGGGGCCGAACACATCCCCAAAACATTGGTGTTGAGACCAGATATCATGCACCATGATCTTAACCGTCCTGTGTTTGATGTTGCCCTGCATTCATCTTGGGGAGGGGGGTAAATAAAGATTCCAGAGGTCACCCTAAGGCTTCTGCCACTTTGCTGCTGTGCTGCCGCTATGGCTGCTTGGCACTCTACGTGTCACGTCGCTGAGTTTTTCCCCCGTAAACTTTTGAAGAAGGGAAGCAGAGCAACAGATGTCTCCAGTTGTTGAATCAGCAAGGTCTCCATTTCCTGCATTTTACTCTTTTTTGGGGGTTTGGAAGGAAAAAAGGGTGCTGAGTTTTTTTTTTTGTCCGGGATCCAGGAGGGTGGTACCCAGTAACTGTTGTTCTTTTGATGGGCCCTTTAAAGCAAGGATCATGTTTGAGGAAATGGACATTCAAGACTCTGTGAGAGATGGGCCTTTATTTTTCCCAAAACCTTGGGTCGAGGGACACTACAAACTGATTTCCCCATCTTTTCCCCCTGCACCTCAAATTCGCCCAACCTCTTTCCCGGCAGGGGGGTCGGTAACATCGTGCCAGGAAAACCTCCTCCTCTGTTTCCTCCGGCACCGCTTCAACACAGCCCTGCTTCCTCAATTTAAAACACCCTGAGAGCTAAGGGATGCCTTGCACTAGCTCTTGCCCCGAACATTGCCTATAAGACCAATAAAGTTGTGAAACTTTTGGGCCCTTTTGGATTCGATGGAGAGAAAGGCTCTGTGCCCATCTGTTCGTCTCCCCCTCCGTCCGGGGGGGACCCTGATGTTTCAGATGTCAACGATCGTTCCAGAATAAACACCACAAGGTCATGCTGACAAGGGGCATTGTCTGACTGACCATTTTGGTGGTTTCTTAAAATGGCAAGGTTTTGGTCAGAGCTCTTTCACCTGCCTCCCTCTCGGTGGCTCAACACCCCTTGGTCCTCACTGCTGCTTTTCAGGCCTTTGTTCATTTCGACCATCAGAGGTAGTGGAGATATCTGGGGGGATTTCCCTTCTACCCGGCACTTTGTTCTCTTATACATAAAAAATGGGCAGGTAATGCTTCACATTCGGGGTGTCGGGGGAAGCTGAAACGCTGTTTGTGTAACATCATCTCCTTTCCCCCAGAGAACGAGATAAACGGGAGAACTTTTTTTTCTGAAAATAAAAGGAAACAACAAAGAAAATCTGATTGAGTAAATTTATACTAAACAAATAAGGAAGTTTTCCCAAGTTTCCCTACCCTGGTCTGGAAATCTTTTATATGAAAAACACTTTTTCAAAGAAAAAAAAATTGTGGCTGACTGATAAGTGAGGAGATCTCATGTGTTGGTTATTCCGCAGGATAAGTATATTGCTCCATTTAACATGCACTATGGGTCAAAAGTTGTAGAACAGTTTAATGTTCCCAGTTTTTATTGATATTTCCAGTTTCATGTCTCTTTGTTCTTTAAGATGAAAAAAAAAGAAACAAACAAGATGAGATGAATAACAATAATGGAATAACTTTGTTTCTATAAATTAAATCTAGGTGAACCACATCTGCCGCCTCTCACTCATATCACAGCTTTCCACAATTCAGACTTTCTTGCATTCAGATTCCCATCATTGTTGCTGTTTCACATATGTTCTTTCTGTTCATCCATCCATCCAAACAAATTTAATAAGGTTTGCACTCAATGGAGTGTAAGCCTGGAGACTGTCTTCATTTGTAAGCCCAAGATTTTCCTACATGGGGGAAGGGTGGAACCGTGCTGCAGAGGTGTAAGTCGGAGACTGGTTTTCCCTGGGTGTAAGTCTGGAGACTTTTGGTCGATGAATTAACTGGGACTGTCTGCATGAGGGGTAATTTTGGGAAATTGTTTCCAGGGTGTAAGTCTGGAGAGTGCTCGTGGATGTAGGGCGGAGACGTGCTGCATGAGGGTAAGCTGGAGACTATGCTCCCTGTTTTGTATCTTGGAGACATTCTCCATGTTTTGTATGCTGGGGACTGTCTTCATGAGGTGGGAAGCCTGGAACTATGCCCGTGGGATGTAAGTCGGGACGTGTCCAGGGATGTAAACGGAGCTGTGCTCCTTGATGTTAACCGGGACATTTGGTTCTTGGTGTAAGTCTGGGACTGTCTTATGTGGTGAAATAGAGCTGTGCTACTGGGGTGTAAGTCTGGTGACTGTCCCCCATGAGGTTAATTCTGGAACGTGCTACATGGAGTGTAAGTCTGGAAACTGTGATCCATGGGGTGTAAGTCTGGAGATATGCTCCATGTTATGTATGTCTGGAGATTATTCTCCATGGGATGTAAGTCTGGAGGCTATGCTCCATGGGATTTAAGTATGGAGACTATGCTCCTTGATGTGTAAACCTGGACACTGTATTTCATGTGGTGTAAGTCTGGAGAATGTGCTCCATTGGGTGTAAGTCTGTAGACTATGCTTCTTGTGGTGTAAGTCTGGAGACTGTGTTCCATGGGGTGTAAGTCTGGAGACTGTGCTGCATTAGGTGTACGTCTGGAGACTGTATTCCATGGAGTGTAAGTCTGGAAAGTATGCTCTTTTGGGTGTAAATCTGGAGACTGTGCTCCATGGGGTTTAAATTTGTAGACTGTGCTGCATAAAAAAAACTGTGCCATTGAATGCAATCTAAATGTGCTCCAGGGGAGTGAAGCCATTACTTTCTTTGAAGTTTTAGGATTTTTATATTCTTAGGTAGTTCTGACATAACCTAGAAAATGTTTTGGATCATTGTCTTGCTGTAAAATTAACTCCAGTTTGTTGCGGCTGAGGAGGAAAAAGCACATATCATTTTTTCTAAAAGGCTGAATATAAAACTGAATAAGAAGTCTACATCACACGAAGATTCCATTGAAAAAGGTCCAATTAGGACCAAAACATTCTCCTCTAAGATGGAATCCGTTGTCATGTAACATCAATTTTTAAATTGTTTAATGAATTGAGACAGAAACATTTCTCTTCTTTATTTTATTTTATTTTTTTTTTAAATCATGACTTGTGAATATTTATACAAGTAAACAAGATTTTTTTGATAACTCTAAAAATTATCTCACAGATTATATGAATTATTGTTCTGATTTTGAGACTAGAGTGCAGCCTGGTTTTGTGTTTATGGTCAGTAAAATTAACTCCAGACCAAACTCGTGTGTACCAAAGGATATTGCATCAAAATGCGGTGGTTTCCCTTTTTGTCCAGGGTGTCAGTTACCTTGTGCAAGTTGTCAACTCTGATTCCAGGAAAAAACAGCCTCAGACCATCATCCACTGAGCAACTATCTCTTTACCTACTCAACAACATACACAAATCATGCGTGATGTGCTGAATATGTCAAATTGTGATTTATCAGTTCATTGACCTTCATCCACTCTTCCGTGAGGTGCTGCTTGGCCCAGGAAAGTATTTGTTTTTTTCATTTTTCAATCTTCGGGCATCTTCTTCCTTATACTCAACTGGACAAACCTGCAAACAGAACTCTTGTCTTTAAAATCAAGATGGAAGGGGGTTCACTTGTTGCTGCATTGAGCTGTGCCTGAAGATTTTGCACTGAGAGGTCGATCACACAAACTGTTGACTTCTAAAAACTTGTCATCTGATTTTTTAGCAGATGTTGGTCCTTTCTGTCAGATTTTATTTCCAGTTTCTATGAGAGTGTAAAAGTAATCTCCAAAAGCTGAGACACCTGTAGGAATAATTTGCATACAATTCCAAATCATAATTTGCCGTCTGTGCTGCAGAGCAGTGCTCCTTGATGTCTTCCCTGGAAAGAAGCTTTTTGGCTAATATCAAAAATTCAGACTATATTTGCATTTTAAGTGTTAAAATTACATAGTTTTTTATCTTTTCAACTTAAGTTTAAACCTTTAAACCATTTCTCGTTACTTTCTGTTCTAGAATTGTATTAATGGCTGATAAATTGAAGTGCTCTAAAACTTTAAAACATTTGACAGGTAGTGCAGTTGTTAAGCGCAGTGTCTCTATATTGTATCTATTATTTAAATATTCTGGCATTATCATACAGCTCCAGAATAAACAGTGGTGGTGATGGAGTAATACTCCTATCATCTGTGTCATGTGATGTTTACCTTACTGAACAACTTATTAATGAAAAAGGCAAAATAATAATAATAATAATAATAATAATAATAATAATAATAATAATAATAATAATAATAATCATCATCATCATCATATTTAATTTATGAATTCTTAATGATAAAATGTCATTGCGGACCATTCCCCTCTACCACTGTAATGGGATACATAGGTACAAAAATATTGATTCCAAAAATGTATCTTAATACTACAGTTACAAAGGGTCCATGGCTATAAGATAAGGTAAGCCCCAGACTCTTACACTTGGTGATATAATGTGCTCTTGAGTGTTTCTTTGTATGAAACCTTTGTGGGATGTCTGCAGGGGAAGCCAATGAGGCTTGGGATAAAAATGATACATTGAAAATCAACATCATGTTGTCTATTCAGAAATTAAATTAGTTTGTTGGGGTGAAAATTAGTGACAGTTTCCTTTTAATAATATAATTATTCCCTATTATTTTTCACTGAGCTGAGCAGATGGTTCAATCAACATGGAATAATGGAATGATCATCTATTGAGGCACAATAAGTCTTAGAATAAAAGTCATCATGATATCGGTCTATACACTGGAGAAGAACCGGACGGTGGTTACAGAGTTTTTCATGTCAGGATTTCAGGTCAGTCATGGTTTTAGACTTTTACTTTTCTGTCTCTTCCATGTGGTTTATTGCCTGATTGTGTTTGGGAACCTCCTGATCATCATCCTGGTGTCCACCAGCAAGAACCTCCACACTCCAATGTACTTCTTCATCTCACAATTGTCCATCAATGACATCTTATTATCCACAGATATTGTTCCCAACTTGCTCCACGTCCTCTTGAATAATGGATCGACCATTACTTTTAATGGCTGTATCACTCAGTTTTATTTCTTCTTTGCTTCAGAGGGATTTGAGTGTCTTCTCCTCACAGTGATGTCTTATGACAGATATGTGGCCATCTGTAATCCCCTCCGTTACTCCACCATCATGACAAGTGGACATTGTGTGATGTTGTCCATCATCTGTTGGATTTTTGGATTTTCTATTGTTTTGATTGAAGCCATAACAATAGCAAAACTAAACTTCTGTGGTCCAAATACCATTGACCATTTATTCTGTGACATGGTCCCATTACTAGAACTTTCCTGCTCTGACACCTTTATTGTCCACCTGGAGATTTATATAGCAGGCATTCCACTTGACTTAATCCCAACCACCATCATTGTAGTGTCTTATTTTTGTATTGCTTTTGCTGTTTTGAGAATTCCATCTGGTATTGGTAGACAGAAAGCCTTCTCCACCTGCAGCTCCCACCTCATTGTGGTCTCCATATTCTACTGGACTATGTTCAGTGTTTATGTTGTACCAACAAAAGGTCGCACGGTCACCATGAGTAAAATCCTATTCCTGCTCTATACTGTGTTTACTCCACTGATCAATTTCATTATATACAGTCTGAGAAATGAAGATATTAGGAAAGCCGTACAGGAAATTCTTCATAGGTGGGAGATCTGGTAAATCATGCACAAAATTCTACAAATCACTGAGGTACAGGGTTTCACTGACCCATTGGAGTTTCAGGAGATTATCTGATTGATCCAGGCAAAGTGATGGTTCTACAGATGGCAGCCCCTTTAGGAAATCACTTTGAAAGTAATAATTGCAATGACTGTAGTATCTATATTCAGTTTTCATGGATCTATTCATACATCACCCATTATAAATTTGTAATAGTTACTTGTGAATGTAGCAAGGTTCAGCTTAATGGTGATATCAGGGCTTTTGTGTTATTTGTTCTTAGATCACAAACAAAGTCATTGAAAAGCAGTGAAAATGTTGAGATAACTTTCTGGGCAGTGTATTACATTATCACATTCATCTTTACTACATCTCTAGATAACGAAAGACTCAGGCCCATGGAGCTCAGTCTTTCTTAGATCAATTACACATCAATGTGGTGTCTATCGGTAAAGACCAGCAAGGGACACATTTGAGGGACAAGTTGTATTGTTAAATGGTACAGTTTAGTGAAATATATTATGTATTGGAACCCCAACCCCCCAAAAAATTAAATTGTGGTGTTTAATTTTAAAATAATACAAACACATTGTTTCTATTGGGATATGTGTGTAAAGTTTACTGTGTGATATATAATGTGTTACACCTGTTTTGTGGGTTAGTGCAGTTATGAAACACATATTTAGAGCAACAGGTATAAATGTTGGTGCACATAGCCCAGTTCTAAATCACTTTAAGGCAGTGTAGAATGTGTCTGAATATATGAAGCTGTTCTTCTGCAGGTCATACATACAGGGCAGTGTCGAACAAATACCACAAGTCTGGCTCAGGCACCACCTTTACCCTGGTCAGTTCATCTGCAGGTCATACATACAGGGTAGTGTAGAGCCAATACCACAAGTCTGGCTCAGGCACCACCTTTACCCTGGTCTGTTCTTCTGCAGGTCATACATACAGGGCAGTGTAGAGTCCAATACCACAAGTCTGGCTCAGGCACCACCTTTACCCTGGTCTGTTCTTCTGCAGGTCATACATACAGGGCAGTGTAGAGCCAATACCACAAGTCTGGCTCAGGCACCACCTTTACCCTGGTCTGGCTGTTTTTCTGCAGGTCATACATACAGGACATTGTAGAGCCAATACCACAAGTCTGGCTCAGACACCACCTTTACCCTGGTCTGTTCTTCTGCAGGTTCATACATACAGGGCAGTGTAGAGCCAATACCAAAAGGCTGGCTCAGCACCACCTTTACCCTGGTCTGGCTGTTCTCTGCAGGTCATACATACAGCGCAGTTTAGAGCCAATACCACAAGTCTGGCTCAGACACCACCTTTACCCGGGTCTGGCTGTTCTTCTGCTGTGCCTACATCAGGTGCAGTTTAGAGCCAATACCACAAGTCTGGCTCAGGCACCACCTTTACCCTGGTCTGTTCTTCTGCAGGTCATACATACAGGGCAGTGTAGAGCCAATACCACAAGTCTGGCTCAGGCACCACCTTTACCCTGGTCTGGCTGTTCTTCTGCAGGTCATACATACAGGGCAGTGTAGAGCCAATACCACAAGTCTGGCTCAGGCACCACCTTTACCCTGGTCTGGATGTTCTTCTGCAGGTCATACATACAGGCACAATGTAGAGCCAATACAACAAGTGACTGTCTGTCCGCTGTCTCTGACATCATGTCCTCTCTCTATCTCAAACTAAACCTCACTAAAACTGAACTTCTTGTTTTTCCCCCATCTACTAACCAACCCCCAACTGCTATTTCTCTCTCAGTGTGTGGCACCACCATAACTCTTAGGCAGCAGGCCCACTGTCTTGGGGTTTTTCTATACTCTATATCCAATCTCTGGCCCACTCCTGTCACCTGCACCTCAAGAAAATCTCCAGAATCTGCCCATTTCTTACTGTGGAAATAACTCAAACTCTAATTGTGGCTTTTATTCTTTCTCATCTTGACTTCTGTAGCTCCTTGCTTATCGGTCTGCCTCTCTGAAAAATCTCCCCTCTCCAATCTGTCCTGAATACAGCAGGTAGGCTCATCTTTCTTTCCAGCCGCTATATTGATGCCTCTACCCTGTGTCAATGACTGCACTGGTTGCCCTTTCTGTAGAGTATACAATATAAATTCATAACACTCACTCTTAAAGCTCTCCACAGAGGTGCACCCCCTAGTACTCTCCCTCATCTCTGTCTACAACCCTACCCACTCTCTCTGCTCTGCTGCAGACATCAAACTACAGACCACAATCATCCGAACCTCCCATGCCCGTCTTCAAGATTTCACACATGCTTCATTCATTCTCTGGAACATCCTACCACAAAACATCAGGCACAATCCTAGCCTTAGCAGTTTTAAGAGTGTCCTGAAAATACATTTTCTCAGTCTGGCCTACCAAGATCCCTAATTGCTAACCCACACTTTCTATCACACACACTTCTGGCACTCCCCACACTAGGGCACCCACAGGCACTTATCTGTATATAGATGTACTGTCAGGGTGGCAGGTTCACCCAATTTTTATGTAAACCACTTCATATTTATGAAACATGGCCGGACCATTGTAAACTTGGCACTTTTCTCCCTTTATCTCCCCAGGAACCCTCATAGATTGTAAGCTATTGTAAGCAGGACCCTCACATATTGTATCTCATCTGTTAGTAGATTTCACTGTGTAATGTCTGTCTTTTGTCTGTATTTATACCCTCTACATTGTAAAGAGCTGCAGAATTTGTTGGCGCTATATAAATAAAGGTTATTATTGTTATTATTATTATTATTATTATTATTATTATTAATTAGTCTTCTGGCTTCTCCAGGCACCATCAGTTACCACTGTGTACCCTCGTTCTTCTTCAGGTCATACATACAGGACAGTGTAGAGCCAATACCACAAGTCTGGCTCAGGCACCACCTTTACCTGGTCTGTTCTTCTTCAGGTCATACATACAGGGCAGTGTAGAGCCAATACCACAAGTCTGGCTCAGGCACCACCTTTACCCTGGTCTGGCTGTTCTTCTGCAGGTCATAATACAGGGCAGTGCTAGAGCCAATAACACAAGTCTGGCTCAGGCACCACCTTTATCCTGGTCTGGCTGTTCTTCTGTAGGTCATACATACAGGGCAGTGTAGAGCCAATACCACACGTCTGGCTCAGGCATCACCTTTATCCTGGTCTGTTCTTCTGCAGGTCATACATACAGGGCAGTGTAGAGCCAATACCACAAGTCTGGCTCAGGCACCACCTTTACCCTGGTCTGTTCTTCTGCAGCTCATACATACAGGGCAGTGTAGAGCCAATACCACAAGTCTGGCTCAGGCACCACCTTTACCCTGGTCAGGATGTTCTAACTGTTCTGTGTCTAGATTTGGTGTCAAAGAATCATGAGTGTGTCTAATTCTATGAATGTGGTGCGACACACCCATAATGCCACAGTTTGGACTGCACCTGTTCATACATTCTTTTTGGCTTAAAGTACAACAGAATACTGGCACAGCCCCGTTCATACATGTAGTTTGTTTTTTTTTTGTACTATTTTTTGTTTCTCTCACTTTTTAATTATTTTTTATTTAAAGAGAACCTGTCACCTAGTTTATGCCCCACTGGCTGGGTACAGAACAAGGTAGTGTCCGACATGCTGTTTCCAGCACTGTGTCCCTTATTCTGTAAGATGCTGTAGTTTTTGAGTTTTTAGTGCTCAAACCTACAGTTTTCAGCCAGAAGAGTCATTCAAAGAGTCATTTAAAAACCCGTCCACCTGAGGCTAGCCCCGCCCAACTCAACTGATAAGCCTGTTACTTTGAATCGATAGAAACGTGAATAACTGTAAGCTAGCTCCGCCCACTGGCAGTTATTCACATTTCTACCTATTCAAAGTAATAGGTTTATCAGTTGAGGTGGGCAGGGCTAGCCTCAGGTGGGCACGGTTTTAAATGACTCTTTGAATTACTCTTCTGGTTGAAAACTGCAGATTTGAGCATTAAATACAGCATCTTACAGAATAAGGGACACAGTGCTGGAAAAAGCATTTCGGACACTATCTTGTTCTGTCCTCAGCCAGTGGGGCATAAATTATGTGACAGGTTCTCTTTAATGTCTTTTTTCTTTATTCCTTTCTGTGTTTTTATGATATTACCTGTGAGATTATTAGTATGATATTTGAATAGTTAGGACTTTAAAGGGGTTTTCTCACCATGCTGTTTCACGGAGCCACAGTCAGCTTCAGGCTCACACTTCCTGTTCAGGCTGTGGGAGGTTCTACAGCAGTGACTGGCATATCAGATCTGTTATTCCTATTTGAGCCTGTTACATTGGCATGAGTGCCGGAGGTTTGCAAACTGCAGTGCACAAGGCTGCAGAGTGCTTAAGGGTTAAAATGTTGCCAGTAACATAGATAAACAAGCTCTTGTTTTGGAGATAACACTTAGCAGATAGTGACATCGCCATGGTGGGCTGCAGGGGCATTGCACAGACCCTCTGTATTATGTTTTGCTCAAAAGGGCTGATCTCATACAGCATTTCTGCTGCCACATCATGAACTGTGACATGTGTTTATATGGAGAAAACCATGTATGTCACTAATATTAAACATAATCCACATAGATACTCTGCATCACCTCTACAGTACACTATATAATGAAAATCAGTGCTGACACATTTTCTTTTTCAAAAGCTCTTATCTTTGTCTGATAATGTAATACCTTATAAACAACTGTCATACAGTTACTAAATAATACACCTATACATGAGGCACAGACATCATATGTATGATTGTTACTAATAAAAGCCCCACAATACAAAGACCCAATAATATTTATACTTAAGGACCAAATAATGCTGCCAGACCATGACCAAATTTCACTATCACATGTGACTACCAGTTGTACACAGGCTCTGCAGACATATAAGTGATTACACTGCAGCTACATCCAGTGATTACAGGTGACGTCGTCTTTTATCGGGAATGTTCTCTTACCCTTGTTTTTCCTTCTGGCCTTGACCGCCATGATGATGCTTTCCATTCTCGTCTCTGCAATATTGGTCACACAAACATTTTAGAAGACTGAGTTTTTTAGCATGGAGTGACAGGTGGAAGTGTTTAGTACTGTCGTGTTTTTTGTAGTGTTTCTAATTTTCTACAGGTTTCTCCTTTAGACTACATCAGACCTATTAAACTACATCAGATTACTTGGACCATGTAAGATCAGGTTTGGATCCATTTCTTAAATTAAATTGTCAACTAGGGATAGTGTTGTGGTGTGGTTATTTAATTAAAGTGTTTTTTTGCTGTTTTTTTTTTTTTCCTGCCATTTCTTTCCCATGTTAGTATTAGAGGTTCTCTCTGTTACTATTGCTGGGGCTTGTTGTCAGAAAGCAGTGTTTTTATCAACTTTAGTCATTGAAGCATCAAGGGTACTAGGTGGAGCCATTTATCATGAAAAACAGACATTCTAATGTGCTGGTTCGCTGCTGGTGGAGCTGTAGGCTGATATTTTTAGGATGTTAAAGGCCTACTATTCATCGATCTTCCCATCCTGATTATATCACCCTGCAGCTTCTGGTTTTACCTTGGCTGGTTATGAAAAATAGGGGAACCCACATTTTTTTTTTTAATTCATGTTCATTGAAAATATTCATAGAAACAATTTATTATAAACAATCTACATGAGGTCACCATATTTTTCTTCACTATCCAAGGTAAAACTGGCAGCTTTCAGGCTCATATTTTCAGAATTGGAAGGTGCATCCTTAAAATACAAACTCGCTGCTACTCCATTAGAGAAATAATATAGGGTCCACTTCTGACAGCAACCCAGCTCTTCCAGAGCCACTGGTTACTGAGATGATAGTGACAGAGGTTAAGGGTCAGCTTTGTGGTGATGAAAAATGCTGCATGCTAACACCAAACCCTAGCGCTAGTAATGAAGAGGCACCTGTCAGAAACCTCCATTTTTGGACATTTGAATGTAATGGTAAAAAAAAAAAACACAAACAATAGAAAAAATATTTTATTTAAATAAACATTCCCTGGTAGTAGCCATTGTGGATTTTTTAAAGAAATAGAACCATCATTTGTCAGATGAAGCCTAAAAAGTGAAACCTGTAAAAACGCAGAAACATTACACTCATAATGGTTGGATCCAGCACCAAGGAAAGATACAGGTTTGCAGAGGTCTTAATGTGGTAAAAAAAAACAATATAAAAATATACATATATTAATATATATATATATATTATATATATATATATATATATAATTATAATATATAATATATAATATATATATATATATATATATATATATATATATAATATATTATTTATTTATTTTTCTTTTTACAAACACCCCTCCAATAATACATTTAGAGCTATACAGAACATTTTGACACAGGTATTCCAATTTTTTTTTTTAGTTGTTTTTTATTTTTTGTTTTTAGCATTGGACTGTGATTTTTTTTTCAGTGATATGTAGTTTTAGCTCCAAATTCCACTGCACTTCCAATTACCTGTAACCACAACTTCTTCAAGACCTCTTAATCACAGCCCTTTGCCAAGTTGTTGTTTTCTGTTTGCTATATTCCCTATTTGTTCCATTTCCTTCCTGATTCTGAATCCTTGCTCCATTCCTGACCGGCCTGCTGTCTACCACCTGCCTTGACCTCACGTCTGTACACCATCTTGCTAGAACACTGCCTACCTTGACCATTTGACTGTTTTCTGGCTTCGTCTCAGTCTCTTCCCCTGGTACCAGGCTGCTCTGTATGTCCACTTTCACCTTGAGGACCAACATCTTGGGTACTGTCCTGGGAGTTCACTGCAGCCAAGTTCAACCTGCCTTGTGGTGAGTTCTGGTGCAAACTGGGGGGGCTCCTTAGATTTTACTCACCAATGTAGGTAATTCCAACTCTCAAAGGTGAACCAGTGAGTCCCCGATGAGTCTTGCCATGACAGTGAGAATGAACAAAATGAAGCAATTCAGGTAGTGGTTTTTATATTCTTTTTTACAGCACTCACCATGATTAATAAATGACATGTTAACTTCACACTATTGATGAATTAATAGTGATACCAAATTTATAAAGTTTTTTATGTTACTACAAGTCGTCAGACACAACCCTTAGTTGGCATGGCCTGGGAGGAGGTCGGGGCCCTCACCTGTTCTCAACCCGCCTCTGTCCCATTCAGTTCCCTCAGTCAGAAAACTACTATGTGCTGTGGGCTTTGCGCCACTATACATTGAGGACGAAATATTTGAGGACAGTGAGCAGCTACTGGGCAGCAAAGAGGTGGGGCAGACATCCACCGGTTCTTGCAGTGGGCGGGCAAGTAGTGATAAAGAGAGTGGAATGGGAGATTATGTTGAGAACTGTCAGGCTCTGTACACTGAGACTGTTGATGAGGACAGCAGTGATGGGCAAACACTAATCAATGACGATGTAGCTGATCGCACTTAGGAGCCAGGTGAAGCAAGGGCTTCATCATCGTCATCATCATCAAGAGAAGAGGGTGTCAGCTTGTGAGTCAGGCAGCGGCGCAGTCAGCAAGTAGCCGGGAGTCAGCATGGTGGCAGCAGTGCAAAGTCAGGAGCCAAAAAGTCACAGGAAAGACCACCCGCTTCACAGGTCCCATCCAGCCCAGAAAGTAGTGGCACAGGGTCTCACCGAGGAAGCAGTGCTAGTAGTCAGTCAGTGCAGAGCATTGGTGGTAAAATCACCCACTCGGTGCTGAGGCAGTGTTTTGCCAAAACACCGGAGGAAAAGAACATGGCTATATGTAGAATCTGTGGACAGAAAGTAAAGCGTGGCCAGGGACCTAACGTTGGCACCACAGCCCTGCGTCAACATATGCAGCGTCCCCATCCAGTGACCTGGGAGGAATATGTCTCAGATGTGGTGGTCCATCCTGCCATAGAAACAGCACCAGCACCCAGTTGCACACATGCCATTTCAGCCAGTAAAGGCTCCACCACCTCTGCTGAAGAGAGCTGTCTGTCTATCCCATCATCTACTGGTCCATATGCTCCTGCTCCTCGCTACTCATGGCACAAGCAGACCTTCACCGAAGCGATAGCCAAGAGACAGCAGAATGCGTAAAGCTATCCTACAGCGCAGAAGATGAACGGGCTCATGAAAGACAAAATTGATTCCTTGTTTTCTCTGTGACAACTGAAAATCAGAACCATGGTGATGGACAATAGAAAGAACATGAGGTCCACACTGCACCGAGGAGGGTAGAGCCATGCGCCTTGCATGGCACACTAGTTTAATTTGGTTATCAAACGGTTCCTCAAGTCTTCCACCCATCTACAAGACATTCTAAAAATGGCCAGGAAACTTTGCATGCACTTCAGCCATTCCTACACCACCAAGCACACCCTCCTTGAGATGCAGCATAGCCTCCAACATAGGCTGATATACAATGTTTACACCAGTTAGAATTCTAGCCTCCATATGCTGGACCGACCATAAGAAAAGAGAAAGGCAATCAATGATTTCGAGATGATCATAGCAGACAGGAATACTTCCCTGTGTAATTTGGATGTCATCCAGTGGACACTTGCCATTTGTTCTGGCCCTTTGAGGAGGCCACGTTATTTGTCGGTCACCAGGACTACGGGATGAACAACATCATTCCACTGCTTCATGTGCTGGAACAGATGCTGCAGAATCTGTCTGGTGAGGGGACTGGAGAAGTTGTCACTACATCTCATGGCCACACAAGTCCGGTGGGGGCTGAACTGGAGGAGGAGGAGGACATTGGAGCACAAGCAATGTCTGGCGAAATGAATGTTTTTTCTACCCAGGTGACAGGAGAGGAGCAGGAGCAGCCATAGGAGGTAGAGGGACATGAGGAAGATAAGGCAAATGTCCCACACATCGTGGCAGTATACAGTATAGATGGATTCAAGGAGTCCCTCAAAGTCACTTGCAAAGATGGCCTGCTGCATGCTGATTTGCCTGGCTAGTGACAGCCGAATAGTAACCATCCGGCAGAGGGATTTGAGAAAGGGGGCGTGTCTATCCTCTGAAACATTGCAAGAGCGACACTATGGTCTGAACCACCAGCGGAGCTACTGCCCTACCCAGGATAAGCTGTTTCAGCAATGGGATTTAGTGGCATTAAGTAAGATTTTATGTCTGTTTGGACCCTAGGTTATACGTTTTAAAGTTTGCTATATTGTCTGTGTGCCAAGAGATATTTTCACATTAAAAGTATAAAATTGAGAAGAATCAAGCAGTGGCTTGTGAGATCACTGATCAGCAGATGTAAATACTAAATGGACACTTTAGAAGGTGGGGACCTGCAACTGCTGTGAGTAACTGTTGAGGCCAAAATTGCCAAAGTTATTTATAAAGCTGCTCATGCTGCCCCACCTCCACACTATGTCATTGTGCCATTCTGTGGCCTACTCATGCTGCTGCCAACTCCACAATCTGTCACTGTGCCAATCTATAAGCTACTCATGCTGCTGCCACCTCCACACTATGTCATTGTGCCATTGTGTGGCCTACTCATGCTGCTGCCACCTCCACAATCTGTCATTGTTCCAATCTGTGGCTTACTCATGCTGCTGCCACCTCCACACTATGTCATTGTGCCACTCTGTGGTC
Organism: Phyllomedusa bahiana; assembly: GCA_025379985.1. NCBI lineage: Eukaryota > Metazoa > Chordata > Amphibia > Anura > Hylidae > Phyllomedusa > Phyllomedusa bahiana. Next base: position 91,424 of record JAODAL010003588.1, read on the forward strand.
TACTCATACTGCCGTCAACTGTACACTCTCTCACTTGACGACCCTATGGTTTCCCAATTCTGTTTCCACCCTCCAACACCCTTATTTTATTCTGTCAGAAGGAATGAAAACGACAAACACAACCAATTATGTCTTTGGAGAAGCCGTAATGTTAGTATGACATGGTCCTTTGTTTGCATCAGAATTGTCTGATGTTTAGGTAGCCAAAAGCAGGAGTTTATACAAAACATGCAAATATTCCATTTGATTGTTTTGTATAAACTCCTGTCTCTTTTTGGCTTTCGCAAAACTGATGGATTAGTGACCAATTGAAAGTTTACACTGAAGGAACAAAAGAAGGGCAAAATAATCAGTGACGTCAATGCAAAATTACTGCCGACACCCTCTCTACTCATTCGGGGGAGCTCTACATGAGTCAGCGTTTAACAGAACAGGAACTATATTTCAAAGATAGTTCACCACAATAAGTGAAAAAAGTAACTCTTTAGCACAGAGAGCAAAATCCCACAATAAACTTTTTGTTTTACTTGTCCCATTAGACTAAACTCAGCTATCACTTGATCACTGTTGTAATAGTAGATGACTGAATAAATCAACCTAAAGTAAAGGTATCCGGACAACAGCATAAAATAAGTGTCACGGCGCTCGGCCGTCCCCCTGCGCTTACGGGGTCCAGCGCGGGTGCCGCGGTTGCCCGCAGCCATTGTCCTTCTGCTCCAGGCTGGGAAACCCCGTACTCACCAGTCCCCGCTCCTGTGACAGTCCTCTGACAGCCGCAACGCGCATACCCGTTGCTTAAGGGCTGGTCTGGATTTAAAGGGCCAGCGCGCCGTAAATTGGTTATTGACGGCCGCTGGTCCTAAATAAGGTATACGCCCCAGCACTCTCTGCCAGTTTGTTGGTGTGCTTACCGTGCATTTAGAGTGTATTGGAGTTCTGTCCTGATTACCCATGTAACAGTCCGCCTGCTTACGTTTCCTGACCTTGCCTGTTTGCCGCCTGCCCTGACCGTCTGCCTGTCTCTAACCACGAACCTCTGCCACCTGCCCTGACCTTCTGCCTGTCCCTGACTACGCCTCTGGATTACGTCTTTGTACCACGCTGTACCGCGGCCGCCATCACAAGCAAGTCACGTCAGGGTTAACGACCTGGTAGACTCATGCCGCAGCAAGTCCATCCCGCTTTGCGGCGGGCTCTGGTGAATACCGGGGGCTACTTAGACTCTGTTCCCTGGCATGGCTTAGCTATCATCGCTTGTGTTGGTCCAGCGAATCCACTCCTGTGTTACAAGCAGGGATAAAATTATTCCATAGTGAGTACAAAAAACACCAGCATTGGTGTTTTTTTGTACTCACTATGGAATAATTTTATCCCTGCTTTTATGCTGTCGTCCAGATACCTTTACTTTAGATTGCCTGGTGGTGAGTACAAGGCTTGCTCACTTATTGGATGGACTCTGCATCTAAAGAAGACCTCATTAGGTCTATGTGGACATTAGTGCTGTTCCTATCTTTTTGGTTTTTGTATAAATCAACCTGTCAGACGCCACCTCAAAACAGGACTTGACAGGCCTACATAATAGACCTTAGGTGGGTGCTCAGACTGTCATGGCAATAATTTGCACCCATCAATCTCATTGAGGGGGTGCAGATGAAGGGCAGAGGGAGGCCCCTAACTCTATAAAACCCCTTAATCACTAATTACTGCGATATCCAAGGGATAATTGGCTGGGATTATGTTACCTGTGATCCCAGCAGTTGCAACTGCCATCAGCTATATAGAAACAATATATGGTTATGCATATCCAAAAAAAACATTTTTGAAAAAAATGAACATAGGTGCAACACTGGTGCGGCTGTAGTATACATCCATATTCCAATAACAGTGGCACACTATAAACTGAAGCACTATCAAAGTGAATACAGGAATTTTGAAAAAAAGCATTCCTGCTATCTAGGATATATGAAAACATTTTTTGAAATTCTCAGTTCACACTTTTGATCATAACTGTTTAAGCCACCTTCGGACGACAACGGGATCTCAAGGCCGGTCATCCTTTTTTCATTTTTTTTTTTTTTTACAAAAATGTTTTTTTTTAAATGTTTTTTTTTTTAAAATGTTTTTTTTTTTGGGGGATATGCATAACCATATATTGTTTCTAGTTTGGGTTTGGAGGAGTGGCTGCCTCCATTTTGGTTGTTTGCCCTTCACCCACCTTGACATGGCTTTTTAATCAGTGCAGTGTAACGTAAGCTGGTTCATTCATTCCCTGGATTGTGGAGGTCTGAATAGGACCCAAACGAGAGGTATCAATAGTATAGGAATCAATAGTGTTGGACCACACGCCTTGAGATCCCGTTGAAGTTCGGAGGTGGCTTAAACAGTTTTGATCAAAAGTGTAAACTGAGAATCTCAAAAAAAAAATTCATGTATCCTAGATAGCAGAAATGCTTTTTTTCAAAATTCCTGCATTACCTTTGATAGTGCTTCAGTTTATAGTGTGCCACTCAGCTATATGTTACAGCTAGTTCCCATTGCTGCTGCCATGGATACAGCTTCTGAATCCATGGACTCCAAAGGACCTAATTGTACGCCCATATGTAGTAAGTTACTAAATATCTGGACATACAGTTATGTCCATTTGGAGGAAGGAGTTAGTTATAGAACAAAACTTAATTTGCCAAACCCCATTGTGACTACTAATAAATGTTAAACTTCTTTTTCATATCCACAATAAATAAAATTATTTATTTTCCTATTCCCTCCGATGAGCGGCACACCAGAGACTCATCAGCCAGTAGTGGAGATATCTCCCAGGAGTTCTTTTACCCGGCACCTTGTCTTCATCTTATACATAAATATGGGCAGGTAATGTTTCACATTCATGTGTCTGGTGGAAGCTGACGCCGCTGCTGTGTAACATCATCATCCATCCCCCAGAGACCTGAGAGCAACGAGGAGAAATATTATTCTGAAATGAATGGAAATAACAAAGAAATATCTGATGTGAGTAACATTTATACTACACAACATTAGGAAGAATTTCTAAAGATTCCTACCCTGTGTCTGGAAATACATTGATGTGATAAATACATTTGCAAATGAAGAAAAAAAAGTGGCTGACTGATATGTGAGAAGATCTAATGTGTTGGTTATTTGGCAGGATATCTATATTGCTCCATTTAACATGCAAACAAGCTTAATGAGGTCTGCCCTCAATGGGTTGTAAGTCTGGAGACTGTGCTCAATGGGTTGTAAGTCTGGAGACTGTGCTCAATGGGTTGTAAGTCTGGAGACTGTGCTGCATGGGGTGTGAATCTGGAGACTGTGCTTCATGGCGTGTAAGTCTGGAGACTGTTCTTCATGTGTGAATAAGTCTGGAGACTGTGCAGGCCATTACTTTCTTTAAAGTTTTAGGCTTTTTATATTCTTAGGTAGTTCTGACATAACCTAGTAAAATGTTTTGGAACATTGTCTTGCTGTAAAATTATCTCCAGACCAAATTTATGTATACCGGAGGGTATTGCATCAAAATGCTATGCTTTGTTTTGTCCAGTGTCAGTTACCTTGTGCAGGTTGCCAAATCTAATTCCAGGAAAAAATAACCTGTTACGGTCTTGAGGTGGATCCGCTGGACCACCGCAGGCGATGGCGTAAGCCCACACCAGGGAGTGGAGTCTAAGTGGGTCCCGGTATTCACCAGAAGCCCGCCGCAAAGCGGGATGGACTTGCTTGCGGCGGGAGTCCACCAGGTCACTACCACTGGCGGGGCTTCCCTTTGCGGTGGCGGCCAAGGGTACGAGGTCCCAGGAACGGCAGGAAAGGCTGTAGTCGGGACAGGCAAGAAGGTCAGGGCAGGCGGCTGTGGTTCGTGAACTTTGGGACAGGCAGAAAGGTCAGGGCTGGCGGCAAGGATCGTGGTGGGTAAACGTAAGCAAAAGGGTCTGGTACACGGTAGGCGAACAGGCTTTCTGGAACGCTTTCACAATAGGCATGAGCACTAAAGATCCGGCAAAGGCCACTGGAAGAGGCTGGGCTAAAATAGGAGCAGTGCCCGGCAATGGCCAATTACCGGCGCACTGTCCCTTTAAAACTCAGACTGCCGGCGCGCGCGCTCCCTAAGGGGCGGCGCCGCGCACGCGAGAGACCGAAAACGGACGGGGCAGGAGCGCGGCCGGGTAAGTTACTGGGGGCCCGGGCAGCGGGATGAGCGGACCCCGGACCCGAGGTGCGGGACGGGGCGCCGCTCGGAGTCGGGGCAAGGATGCGCCCGCGACCCGGGACGAGGGTCGCAGGGGCATCCGTGACAGAACCCCAGACCATCACCCACTGTGCAACCATCCTTTTACCTACTCAACAATATACACAAATCATGTGTGATGTACTGAAAATGTCACATTGTGATTTATCAGTCCATATGACCTTCATCCACTTGGCCCAGTCTTTTTAATTTTTTTTTTTATTTTGCAATCTTATCAGTGGCTTCTTACTTGTACTCAACTGGTCAAACCTGCAAATAGAATTCTTATCTTCACAGATAAAATGGAAGTACGTTTACTTGTTACTGAATTAAGCTGTGCCTGAAGATTTTGAGAGGTCGATCACACAAACTGTTGACTTCTAAAAACTTGTCATCTGATTTTGTCGTGGACTTTGGTCCTTTCTGTCAGATTTTTCTTCCAGTTTCTATGTGTTTTTGATGGTACTGATTGCTACCTTGTCAATTTACTGTAGGATAGACCTATTCTCCTAAAAGGTTGCCTTTTTCTTGTTATTATGACAGCAAAGTGCTTTGCCCCTAACAGCAAAATGGTCCAAATCCTGCCCCAGTGGGTGTTGTAATGCAGTATGTTTCAATACTACTTAAACATATTCAGAGAGTGTGAAAGTAATCTCCAAAAGCCGGGACACCTGTAGGAATAATTTATATACTATTCCAAACCATAATTTTCTGTCTGTGCTACAGAGCAGCGCTCCTTGATGTCTTCCCTGGAAAGAAGCCTTTTGGCTAAAATCAGAAATTCAGACAATTCTTGCATTTTAAGTTAAAAAAATACATATTTTTTGTGTTTTCAAGCTGAGTTTGAACCTTTAAACCATTTCATGTTACTTGCTGTTCTAGGATTGTCTTAATGGCTGAAAAATTGAGGTGCTCTAAATCTTTAAAACGTTTGACAGGTAGTGTAGTTGTTTAGCGCCCTAGCTCTATATTGTATCTATTATTTAAATATTCTGGAATTTTCATACAGCTCCAGAATATTCAGTGGCAATGATGTAGTGATATTCATATTATCTGTGTCATGTGATATTTACTTTACTAAATTAATTATTTATTTTAAATTTTTCAAAATTTTTTTAAATTTAAAAAGGGGGCCCCAAAAAATAAAAAAATAATTTTTAAAAAATTAAAAAATAAAAATAATAATAAACTTATAAATGCTCCCAAAGGGATTAAATTTTATCGAGACCCCCCCCTTTTACCTGTAAAAAGGGGTGGATAAGAAAAAAGTTTTTGGTAAGAATAATTTATATCTTGGTCACAAAGTCACAAAGGGTCCCTGGCTTTAACTATTGCAAACACAGGACTCATTTGTTTTTTTGATATAACGTGCTCTTGAGTGTTTCTTTGTATGGACCCTTTGTGGGATTTTTTTCTACAGGGAAGCCCAAAGGGGCTAGAGTTTAAAAAATTTTACATTGAAAATTTAATTTTTGTGCTGTCTATTCAGAAATTAAATTAGTTTATTTGGGTGAAAAAAATAAAAAAAAAACAGTTTCCTTTTAAAAACCCCTAGTTATTCCCTTTTATTTTTACCGAGTTGAAGCAGTTGGTTAAATCAAAATTTGGGAAAAATGGGGGCTGATAATGTATTGAGGGAAACAAAAAAGTTTTTAGGTTTTAAAATTCTTTTCTCGGTCTATTTGCAGGAGAAGAACCGGCGGTGGTTAAAAGAGTTTTTTTTTTTTTAGGATTTCAGCCAGCATGGATTTTGGGCTTTTACTTTTCTGTCTCTTCCTTGTGGTTTATTGCCCGATTTGGGTTTTGGGGAACCCCCTGATCTTTTATCCTTTGGGGTCCACCAGGGAAGAACCTCCCCCCTCCAATTTTTACTTTTTTTTCATTTTTTACAAACTCTCCATCGTGGGGAAACTTATTAAACCACAGGTATTGTCCCCCCAAAATGCTCTTCAACCTCTGGAAAATTTGGGGGGGACGGTTTACTTTTTTGGCTGTTTTCTTTAGTTTTTTTTGTTTGGTGCCTTTTGAATATTTTGAAAGTTTCTTCCACAGGGAGTCTTTTTGACAGTAGGTGGCCATCTGTTAAACCCCCCCGTTACTCCCCCTCATGCAAAGGGGCCCTTGTTTTGATTTGTCCAAACATTGTTGGATTTTTTTGGGTTTTCTTTTTTTTTGATTGAAGCCCCTAAAATTAGCAAAAACCTTTAAAATTTTGTCCCAAATACCATTGAACCCTTTATTCTGTGGGCATGGTTTCCCCTTTTCTAGAACTTTCTGGGTTTGAAACCTTTATTGTTCCCGCTTTGGGGGTTTATATAGCAGGCTTCCAGTTGTCTTAATTTTTCCAAAAAGCCATCTTATAAGTCCTTTTTTTGTATTGCTTTAGTTTTTTTGGGGGGGGGGGGGGGGGGATCCATCAAAACTGGGAAAACAGAAAACTTTCTCCACCTGGGAGCTCCCCCTCACTGTGGTTCTCCATATTTTTCTGGACTATGTTCTGGTTTATGTTGCCCAAAAGAATTCGCAGGTTTACCCTGAGGGAAAAACCTATTCCCCGCTTTTATAAATGTGTTTACCCCATTGATCAACCCCCTTATCTACCGCCTAAAGGGAAAGAACATTTTAGGAAAGCTGTACAGAAAATTTTTTCATAGGCGGGAGATCTGGTAAACGTGCACCCCAAAAATTTTAAAATATCACAGAGGTATTTGGCCAAAACGGGTTTCATGACCCCTTGGGGGTTTTTAGAAAAGTTATCTGCCTGTCCAGGGAAAAAATCTGGTCCACAAAATTTTAAGATGGCCCGCCCCTTTATTTAAAATTTAAATTTCAAGAGGGAGTATATTTATTCAGTGTTAAAGGTTTATTCATATGCCCCCTTTTTAAATTTGTTAAAAATTATGTGGAGTAGTGTAGAAAAGTTTAGCTTGAAACATGCTATTGTTTTTTGGATGGGAAAAAAAGGTTATTTATGTGTGTTTCCCTTTTTTGTCTTATTTTAAAATTTAAAATTTTTTATTAATCAGTATAATACCCCAAATGTGTTTATATATTGACGAAAAGCTGCCTGTAAAACCAATTTAAATTTTTAAAGTGTTAGCAAATGGCCCCTATATAAAATTTTTTGTTTAAAGGGAAAATGTTTTTTAAAAAGTATTAAGTTAATGTCTATTCCCCCCACAAGATGGGATTTTTTTCAGAAAACCCCCTGATAGCCAAAATGGTGGGTCACCTTAGTTTTTTTTTCTTTTCCCTAAAAAAAGAAAAGGGGGGGTTCATTTAAAAAGTTGAAAAAGAAAAAGGGAAAATTTGGAAAAGGGGGATGTTGGGTTAAGGAATGTGACAACCCCCCCCAAAAAGTTTTAAAACCCTTAAATTTGAGTAATAAAATTTGGAAAAACCTTTTTTGTTTTGTAAGTGTCAGGCCTTTATTTCTTTTGGTATGTGCTAATAATATTTGATTTGGGCCCCCTTGGGAAAATAGAGCCCTTTTGGGTTCCATCTAAAAAACCTTGGTTTTTCCTCGTATGAGGAGATTTTTATTTTTAATTAAAATTTATATATATTATATTATATATAATTTTTATATAAAATCCCAAGGTATTGTGAAAGGGGTAAGGGGGTTTATTTTCCCAAGGGCCCCAAGGAGGGAGGAGCTCCCAAAAATCCCGGTAAGAGTTTTTAAAATTATCTTAATCTGGAAAGTCTTGTCTTGTTTTGGGTTTGGTGGGATCTGGGTCCTCAATATTTTTGGAAAGGAACCCGACGGTTTTTGGTCAGTCACCCCGCTTTATTTTAAAACCTATCATAGTGCCCTTTCCCGGGGGTTTTTCTGTTTTTTGTGTATTGAGTATTTTCGGGATTTTTTGATTGGTCCTGCGGGGGTTTCCCCCAGATTGTAGGGTTCTTTTTTAGCCGATACTCTCTAGGGCGGTGGAGTCAGTGGGTAGTTTTACTTTGGGGAAGGTAGGCAAATTAGGTCTCAGAGAGCAATTGTGGTTGAGGATTTAATTTCTTTCGGGGGTTTGGGGGGGGGGGGGGGGGGGGGGGGGGGGGGGGTGTTGAGCGCCCCCTTTTTGGTGGAAAAGGGAAAGGGGCCCGTTTGGCCCATTCTCGCCCATTAAAGGGTGTTTTTTTTTGTGTGTGATAGGGAAATGTGTGACCCTACTAAATAAGGGAAGGGACTGGTTTTGGACCCCTGTTTGCAAACAACACCCCTTATCAACCCGAGAAAAGGAGGGAGAAAGGAAAAAAGGGTGCTTTTCCAAAATAAGAAACTAAAAACTCCCTATTTTCTGTTTTTTTTAATGTATATGATTTTCCTCTGAGGTTTAAATTAAGGGCAAATTTTTGTTGTGATGGTAGGGGTAGAGTTTTTCTGCTGTTTTTTGAGTTTTGTTCAGGTTATTGAAAAAATGGGTACCTTTTTGGCTTTGTAGGAGAAAAAAAATTTAGCCTTAAAGGGTTTTATTTTTGGTTAGTGAAAAAGTTTCCCTTTAATGGTCTTTTAGGGGATTTAAAGGGTAAGGCAAAATTTGTGTTCAGCTTTTTAATTGAAGGTGTTTCTAAATGGCTTGAAATAGTTTTTTGGGAGCTAGCTAATCTACTTTTTTAATGCCGGTAGGCCCCAAAGCAACCCTTTTTGGGGAGGGGAGAAGGAAAAAGGGGCCCTTAAAAAAAAGTAAGTGCAGGATGGTTCCTAGAGGCTTAAAATAAGTGAAAAAATTTTTAAAGAAAGTGGGCTTAGTGGGTCCAGCCTGAAATTTTTGGTTTAAGCATAGTAGAATGAAGGTTTTCAAGCCGTGAAGTGTTTTCAATTTAGGGCCCCAGAAAGGGATTTGTGATAAAAAAAAAAAAAAATGGAAACGTTGAGGGGTTTTAAAACACCGGAGGTTATTGAAGGATCTTGGATTGTTATGGCCCGAATCCTTTGGTTTTTGTTAGCTTACCCGATCCCAAAGCGGGTTTGGGGGCCCCGGAGGTGCAAATGGGCCCATGGTTTTACCCATCCCAGGGGGAAATTTTGAAACAAAAAGGGGTGTGATGCCACCGCCCCAAAATGGCAGAGAGCCCGAAAAACCCGGGTTGGGTTAGGTTTTGGGTGTGGGGGGAGGGGGGTGTTTTAACTGTGGAGTTTTTAAACCCCCAAAAACGGCCCAAAATTTCATCACAAGCCTCCCCGCCCTTTGTACCCTTTTGCATTGCCCAAAACCCAAATTTTGCCTTTAGCTAATTTTAACCCCTTTGCTTAGTTTTTCCCGGGAAACCCCTTTTGGGCCCTTGCCCCCCCCCACAACTGTCCACAAAAAACCTCGCCCCCGGGTACCCCAACGGGTTCTCCCCCTAGTGATTACCCCTAAAAGTCATAAAACCCAGTTACCGACCCTCCTTGTCCTTTCACCTTTACCCAGCCTACTGTTCCCGTTACACCCATGTCCCATTTGCCTAACTTACAGGAAACTTTGATGTCCTTCCACTTCCTTTGGGGTTATTGCCCCCCCTTTTCCGGGGGGTTAAACTTCCATTTCCCGGGGGCCAATATGGCAGAAACCAACCCAATGCCCAAAACCCTTTTCCCTATAATGGACACAGTAACGGGGAGTTTGGTGCTAGGAAAAGAAGATGATTTATGGTGGAGCAATAGGGGGAGAGGAGACACAACCCCCTGACAGAGGAACAAAAAGAAACAGTCCAATATTTCCCGGGAAAAAGTATGCTAAGGACTGGAGGGGAGACAGCCCATCAGCAGTACTACCATGGTTTTGACAAAAAGGGGGGAAACCAGGGGGTTTATCAGATCATCCAGGACAAAAGGAAACGACCCCCTAGCCTCCTAGGTCCCATCATGTGGCTTGCAGAGTCGGTGCAAAAGCACGAACATAATATGTTACATTTAACCCTTGAAAGCTCAAACCCTGTTGGCAGTTTTCCAGACCCAGAAAGAAACTATGCCCTTTACAGGGGGGCTAAGTGGAGGTTTTTAAGGGGTATGCGAAGTAAGGGAGGAGTTTCCTACGGGCCCCCATTAGGGAATCTGGTAAAATCCCCAATTTTGATGACCTGCCTGGGATTCGGTGGGGGAATTTTGCGAGAGGCTGAAGGAGTGGGTGAAGGGAAAGGTCTCGGATAAGCCAAAACTCTCATGATATCCACAAAAAAAAGAGGAGACAGTGGGAAATTTAAAAGATGTCCCCTCAGATGTTCAAGTTTTAGGTTTCCCCTTCTTTGAAAACCGCCAAGTTGTGACCTCAGCCTTTGTGGAAGGACTAAGAGAACCCATAATAAAAAAAAAACCGAAAAAAATTTCTTGGATTGGATTTAGTACTCCAAGTGGCAAAGGGAATCGGGAAAACCTACCAGCAGCCTCAAAAAAACGAGACAACCCCTGTTTGGTGGTAACGAAGAGGAAGATGGTCTCCTCCTTTACTTGACCACGTCCTGTCGTTTTAATGCAATCCATTGGACTTTTAAAAAGGGGGACTGAGAGCACTCCGTCGACAATGGAGGATGGTAACAGACCACGGGGGCCCAAGCCATTGAGGTCCCAAACCCCCCTATAAGCATCCCACGGGTGGAGATCCTAGGACTTGGGGAAAAGCGGGTCCCCACGCTTTTCCTACGATTAAAAATGGCAGAATGTACTTTGACACCCTTTTAGTTTTCTGGCTCCCATAAATCTTGTATTCTCAATAAAAATGCAAACGAAACATCCTCATCGGCTCAACATCTAAAATTAAATTTTCTCTCCCCCTGCCGGTAACGTTCTCTTAGGGCTGTTTTGTTTTAATCCACCCACTTTACTTCCCTTCTCAGAGGGGAATGGGGTAAAGAGGAATGGTAGAATCCGGGTATATGAAAAGAGTATGATTGCTTTGAAGTCATGAAGTGGAAACCTCTCATTTGCCCTCTTTTTATGAGATCCGCTTGACAACCCAGATTAGTTCTTTTTGTAGATGGTTTGTTTCGGGACAGGCAGGCAATTTCACAGGGGTATGTGTGATACATCACACGCGTGTTGGAAGAAAGAAGTCTCCCCGTGCATAAATAGCCAAAAGAAGCAGAATAAGGGGATTGAGGGAGCATGCCATTTGGCAAAAGGGCCCAAAAGGGGAAAACATATATATGGATCAAGTTACACTTTTGGGGTCGCCTGATTTGGACCTTTTTTGGAAGGCACAATGATTTTCTCCGGTGTGGGAAACCCGGGGAAAACATGGAAAAGAATTTAGGTCTGACGATGCTTTTGCTGCTGCCAGGACAGGGGCTATGCTAAAAATAAGGCACTGGGAAGCTAAAATAAGAGAGGCAAGAGGAAACCTTTGACTGACAAGAAGAAAAAAAGGACAAAGGAGGTGAAAAAGGGGAAGAAGTAACGTCAGTGGTGCAGTAGGAAAACTAGCATAAAAACCCACAAGGGAAGCTGGCAAGATGCGGGAAAAAAGCTCGTGGAGGAAAAAAAAATCGGGAGAAAGAAGGGAACAAAGAACGAAGACGATGGTTATATGGAGAGGGAGTGACCCTGCTTGCCAAGGGCACAATTCCCCAGCTGTAGTGCAATGGGCACAGGGCCCGGGAATCTGTAAAAAACCCAAATGAAGGGTTTAAATAGACAAGTATTACTGTGCCCCGGGAATCTCAACATTACGGATAGTCACCAAAGCTGCTCTGTCTGTGCGAATGTAAATGGGAAGTAGTAAAAGGTACCCTTAAAAAATCTAGCAAAGCCTCATCACCCCTTCAAAAGATTAAATTGACATATACAGATGCCCAAGTCAGGGGAAAATATGAAATGCTTTAGTCATCGTGACGTTCTCGGGGGGGGCCAGGTGTTCCCCCGTATAACTCACAGCAAACTAAGCCAAAAACGTAACCGAAAAAATATGTATTACTGGTATGGGAAATGTTCAAAGTGACCAAGGACCAGCCCTTTACAGTCCTCTGATAAAGGAATTTGGACGCCCTTGGGAGCACTTTTTGCTTTCAACACCCGTACCATCCCCAGAGCAGTGGGAAAGTGGAAAACCCAAATGGGATCTGAAAGCACGGATGTAAAGCGGAAGAGAAATGAATGCCCCCGGCAGAAACCCCAAAAAAGCCTTTTTTAGTGTAGGTACCGCCCCGGGCACGCGTTTTGCCCCATGGATTTTTTGGCAGTCCAAAGGTGTTTATTTCCCAGCAGTTGCGCTACCGCTAAATGTTATGAAACAAAGTTTTTGAAAAGGTAAAAAACTTTTTATACAAAAGTTTTTTTTTTCCCCAGACCCGTCAGGTTTTCGCAAAGTAAGTGGGCTGGGTCAGGGAAAAGGTGGTCCCTTGGACAATTTTGGGGGCCCCAAAGTTTTGCAAAATGAATGGAGAAACCAAAAGGTCCCCTTCCCTAAAACCCCCGGATGAAAAATGTGTTTCTATGTTAAAGTTGTTGCTTTGAACTTGGGAAAGAACCTGGGGCCCCTTCTTGGGAGGGATGGCAAATTTTGGGAAAAAATATGTTCAATTTGCCCTTTTTCTTTTATTTTTGTTTTTGTTTTTGTGGGTTCTAACGTTTAACATCACAATGAAACAACCCATGCCGGTTAATACGTGGAACAAAAAATGGGGGCCTTGCCCATGGGTCGTGGGAGGAAACCCGGGGGATGACGGGATTAGATGTTCAAAGGAAAGATAAAACCCCAAGGGGAGCCCCATAAGGAGGTTAACAAAAATGGATCTGTTTAAGACAGGATATAAAAGGTGAAAGCTGCCCTAAAACCTTAACCCATTTAAAAACCCTTTTTTAAGGGAAAATGATGGGGTTATGGTTTGGGGGGTTTTTCAAAAAAGGGGGGGGGGGGCATGGGGATTTTGAGAGAAATTCATTAAAATAGATAAGGAAGAAATTGGCGGGAGTTAGACCAACTTTAAAACCCTTTTTGTCCCAAAAGTTTGGAAACTTTCCGGGATGAAGCCTACTGGATCCCAAAATTGAGGGCCCTGGGGAAAAAGCGGGTTTCTCGATAAAACTTTGGATGGTATGGGTTTAAATTACAAACCAACCAGACAAAAAAAAAACTTTTGTTGTATCTACCAAATTATCTTTTTCCCAGATTTTGGTATGACAGGAATTATTCTTGTTTAAAACTTGCCTAATTGTTGTGTTTTTCCATGATTGAGGAAACTACTTGGAAGACTGTGGATGAAAGCATTCCCACTATGATGAACAGTTGCCCACAGCCTGGATCCTACACTGACGTGGACACAAAGACACCATTTGGACCCTTGCCACAATGTGTGCCTGCCTGAGAGAGCAGACATCTCCCTAGTTAGAAGTATTGAGCAGGGAGTGTAGGGATAGTGGATCACCAGATGGGGGAAAGTATTGAGCCCAACCCCCTTTGACTAGCGGGAGTTTCAAAGTCTCACGGGGTGACTGTTGTGGATGGGAACAAAGGTTATATATGTGTGATCCTTTGTGTCTCTATTTTAATATATTAATCAGTATAATACCTCACATGTGTTTATATATTGCACGTAAAAGCTGCCTGTATAACCATACACTTTTTAATGTGTTAGCAAATGGCCCATATATAATCTGTTTGTAAAGGATAACTGTTATAGAATGTATTATGTGTAATGTCTATTCCACCCACAAGATGGCATCTGTGTTCAGACACACCATGATATGCCAAAATGGCTGCTCACCTTAGTTATTTTTCTTCCTTCTAACAAAGAGAGAGGATGGTCATTAAAATGTAGATAAGAAGAGCCAATTAGGAGGGTGGATATTGCTTAAGGAATGTGTATACCCCCAACCTGTTAAAACTTTGAGTTTGTGTAATAAAGTTTGGAAACTCTTTGTCTGAGAAAATGTCAGACCATGATTTCTCTGGTTTGTGCTTACTAATATTCTGATTTGGTCCCTTGCTGCAAAGTAGAGCCTTTTTGCGGTTCCATCTACAACACTATCAGGGATTTTTGTGTTATCTGTTTTAGATTACAAACAAAAGCCACTGAAAAGCAGTCAAAATCTTGAGATAACTTTCTGAGCAATGTATTACATTATCAAATTAATCTTTACACACATCTTTCGCTACCAAAAGACTGAGGCCCCTGAAATTATGTCTTTGTTATAGGGCTTTTGCTACATTCTTATTTCATAGCTCCTGCATCCAGCTCTTCAGCTCTGTGTGCTCAGAAGGGGATGCGTGTGATTTGTTTTAATTACATGTCATGTGAACCAGAAGGATGACATCACCAAGCCTTTCCTCTCTTTAATCAAAGAAAAGTCTGTTTATGTAAAGCATAGTGAGTAGCTGAGAGGTGAAGTTTTTACTTCACAGCACAATGGTCCTAGGTTCAAATCCCTGCAGAAACCAAACCTGTGGATTTTTTGTTTCTCTTTATCAATGCACAGACCTCATTGAGGTTTCTTTTTTTTATTTGCACTGTTTCACTTATTACTAACTAGTCCAAAGGACAGAAATAGAATGACAGCACCTGGGGTTTGAACACTCAGTAGCTGCCTGAGAGGAGAGGTGATGTCTAAGTATGTCTGACTAGGACCAAGGAGCTCACAGCCCTGGTCGTATCCCCTGGAGATGAGCTGTAAACAATGGATCACTAAAGGAGCAGCTAAAACAAAAACGGTGCAGAATTTTTGTTTTTTTAACAGCAAAAGTGGTTTTATTGAGTAATTTACATTGCATGAGATGCATGTTTGTCAAATACTGAACATATGACAAACTTCCAAATGTACCACAATGAAAGAAATAAAAAAAATAAAAAAAATAAATAAACAACAAAAAATAGCCACATTGCAAAATACAGAGAATCAAGATACAGGCACATATTAAAGATAAAAATGAGTGCAAGTTTTATCAACAGGATTAACACAACAGTGAATGCTAAGGTCACAAAGTATATAGAGAACTAGGAGGGAAGTCGTGATGGTAGCAAGCATAAAAAAAAAAAAGTCCATCAGCTAACTCTTCTAGCTATATCAAAGGAGATCCCATAATTCCTATAGGTAGTAAATGGAATCCGTCCAAGGGCTCCACTTGTTCCGAACTTTGGCGATTTTAGGAGGAGGAACTATCAGACTAGTTTCAGAGTGGAACTGGTTGTTTACTCTGTTGATGATCTCTTTAAGAGAGGGAGTAGTGGGGGATTTCCAATTAGCAGCAATCGTAAAACGAGTGGCGATTAGCGCATGTGCCAGGACCGTATGAAAATCAGGTGGAATAATATGGTAAGATAAATCCAATAAAGCTAATTCAGGGGGAAGGGAAAATTCTACATTAATAATTTGCTGTAGAAGACTTTCTACTTTGCGCCATAAGGGTAGGATAACTGGACAGTTCCACCACATGTGGAGCAGAGAACCTATATGCCCGCATTGTTTCCAACAGAGATTGGAGTATCCCGGGGCCGAAAGGGCTATTCACGTCGGTGTCAGGTACCATCTTAGTGCAATCTTTCTACATAGTTCTAAATGATTAGCACAGCTAGAATGTTAGTTCACAATACTGTGTGTTCACGCCACTGGACTCTGAGATATGATCAATATGTCATCTGCATATAGACTTACTTTATGTACCTTTCTATAAATAGTTATACCAACAATTTCTGAAGACTGTCTAATATGTTCTGCCAGAGGCTCCGCACAAAGGTCATAAATCAAGGGAGACAATGGGCAGCCCTGTCTTGTACCACTTGTGATATCAAATTTATTAGATAAGAAACCTGAGACGGAGACCCTAGCAGAGGGGAGAGTTTACAGAGAGGTAATGGCCGAGAGTATCATACCTTGAAAACCAAATTTCTGTAGTACACACTTCATATAATTCCAATTTATTCTATCAAACGCTTTTTCTCCATCTAGAGAGAGGAGAGAAAAAGAAGTTTTTTGCCTGCGGGCTATTTGCATTACATTCAACACCCTTCTGATACCATCTCTGGTTTGTCGACCTCTAACGAACCCT
Organism: Phyllomedusa bahiana; assembly: GCA_025379985.1. Taxonomy (NCBI): domain Eukaryota; kingdom Metazoa; phylum Chordata; class Amphibia; order Anura; family Hylidae; genus Phyllomedusa; species Phyllomedusa bahiana. Next base: position 107,621 of record JAODAL010003588.1, read on the forward strand.
ACTTGGTCCTCATTTATCAAATGAGGGAGAAATTCGTTAATTCTGTTCGCTAGAATTTTTTAAAATATTTTGATATCAGAATTCAGTAAAGAGATGGGCCTATAATTGACTACCAGATCTTCTGGTTTACCCGTTTTATGTATGGTAGAGATGGTGGCGCATAGCATTTCAGCTGGGGTGGATCCTTTCCCAGCTATGGTGTTAAAAAGGCGAGATAAATGAGGGGATAATATCTGAGCCAGTAGCTTATAGTACTCATTGGTGAGCCCGTCTGGGCCAGGGGACTTGTTACATTTCAATTGAGAAATAGTTTTCTCTACTTCCTGGAGCGAGATGGGCTCGTTTAAAATCCTCAATTGATCTCGCGTCAAAGACGGGAGAGAAACTTCGTTTAGAAACTTATCTATGGCTTCAGCTGACACTTTTGGCACATTTGAGTCCGATTGAATATTGTACAGAGAGCTATAATAGGTAGCAAAAGCGTTAGAGATCTGCTGAGGATCCAAAATCCGGCCCGAGGAAGAAGAGGTTATATAGGGGATACGCGTTTTCGCCTGTAGTACCTTAACTCTGCGTGCCAGAATTTTGCTCGGCCGATCACCATGAAGGTAAAAATTCCACGGAGTTTGCTCAGACTAAATTCGTATTATTGCAATTGTAAAGTGTGGAGCTTGGCTCTAAGCGCTGTTAATATATCTTTGAGGGGCATTGAAGTATTTGTTTTAAACTGGGACTCTAAATTTTTAATCACATCCAAAGTATTATGGAGAAGTAGTTCTCTGGAACGTTTTTCCCTAGTGGCTATTCTCATGATGATTCCTCTGATGTATGCCTTATGGGCACACCATAACGTTTCTTCAGAGGGAGCTGTAGGGGAGTTTAACTCAAAATAGTCCGCAAGGGCTTTTGTAATCTCCTTAACTATCCTTTCAGATTTAAGTAAAAAATTATTTAGCTTCCATGGAGAGTGGAAGGAGGGAGAAGGATTCATTCGTAGGGTTAAGTAAATTGGCGCATGGTCAGACCATGTTTTGAAGCCTATTTTAGAGTTAGACACTAATAATAGTGCCGCCCTATTTAATAAAAAGCAATCAATTCTAGAATGGGAGTCTCTCACTGCGGAATAATAGGTGAAGTCTTTCTCAGATGGATGGGCATATCTCCACGGGTCGTGCAGGTTCTCTTCCGTAACCAAGCTATTCAATTCAGGGGGAAGATTTAGAACAGTTTTCAGATCTATCTTTAGTCCTATCCATAACTGCATTGAAGTTTGAGGAAGAAGAGAAGAACTCTGGTAGTTTAGTAGGCTGGGTTTTTTGGGGATTTTTCTTTGAGGTGCCTCCCATTATAATGTAGGTAAGACAGAGAATTAGAGTTATACACTTCAACCTTTTTCCTTTTCGTGACTTTGTTTTCAACTTTTTGTGACTTTGTTTTCAACTTTTTGTGACTTTGTTTTCAACCTTTTGTGACTTTGTTTTCAACTTTTTGCGACATTGTTTTTAACTTTTTGTGACTTTGTTTTCAGCTTTTTGTGACTTTGCGTTCAACTTTTTGGGACTTTGCTTTCAACTGTTTGTGACTTTGTTTTCAACTTTTTGTTACTTTTTTATCAACTTTTTTGTGACTTTGTTTTCAATCTTATATGACTGTTTTCAACTTTTTATGACTTTTTTTCAACTTTTTGCAACTTTGTTTTCAATTTTTTGTGACTGTGTTTTCAACTTTTTTTTGTACTTTTTATGTGATTTTTCTTTCCTTTTTTTATTTTTTCCTTTTCCCTCCCCCTTTTAACTTCCACTTCTCTAGCTTCTGCTTCTCAGGCACTTAAGTAGAGAGCAAGGATGTGACCACACTAATCTTTTGCTGCAATACTGCTGGGCTCAAATTGTTATATGGCTGTTCAGAAGAGCACCAGTAAACTAGGGCTTAGGTGACTAGTAGGGAGTGAAGACTCATATGTAGGCTGGTACCACCACCAACACAGGTTCAATATGCAGAGTTGGTTAGTGTGCTATTCAGGCTGAGAGGCAAGACAATTCACATGGATGAGGATTTTAAACCAGTGTGGAATCTACTTTTGTGACAGGAGAGGGGGACAAGTGTGCTAGCAGCGTTTACACTGAGTCCAATCCACGAGGTGTATGCGGGCTCCAGACTGCGCTGTGTGGGGGAGGCGGTGAAAACTCCAGGATCCACGAGCGGCAACAGCCGCAGAGTGCAGTGGTGAAGGTGCCCGGCGGCAAGGAAACCTCTGGTCAGTAAGGCGCGGCCAGGGATCAACCCGGGGAACTGGGAAAGCGTTCTGCACGGGTAATGTGCCGGTTTAAGGCAGCTGATAAGCACAGACAGCCGGGGCTTGTTACCTGTCTCTACTGAGGCAGATCACGGTCCCACAGGTTCATCCCACAGTGGTAGTTCATCCCTCTGTGCCCCGCAGTGGTATCCCTTCACCTATATGCGCACCGGAGGAGTCGCATATAGGTGAAGGGATCGCGGACAGTGCCCGGGCCAGTGCAGCGCCCGGACACTGTGCACTCACTCGGCATTCAGTTATATGCGCTCCCTGAGGAGTCGCATATAACTGAAGCGTCCCTGACGGCACACGGGCCATCGCAGCGCCTAAGCGCCGACAGTGACTCGAGTATAAGCCGAGGAGAGATTTTTCAGCACATTTTTTGTGCTGAAAAACTCGGCTTATACTCGAGTATATATAGTAGTTTGCAAGTTTCCTACGTCAATTTTACTTTGTAGCAAAACCCCTTTATGTCTTTCTTAGATTAATTACACATCATTGTGGTGTCTATTGGTGAAGACCAGCAAGGGACACATTTGCAGGACAAGTTTTATTTTTAAATTGTACAGTTTAGTGTACTATATCATGTATTGGAACTTCAACCCTTCGAAAAAATCAAATTGTGGTGTAGTAAAACACTGCAACTGCATTGTCTTTATTGGGATGTTTTTGTAAAGTTTACTGTGTGATATGTAATATGTTACATTTGTTCTGTGGGTAAGTGCAGTTATGAAACATATATTTAATATTTTACTGATTGTCACGAGTGGCACAGCAGACCGCAATTTGGGCCGTGGGCACACTCGTGCCCCCGTGCGTTCCCATGCGCCAGGATAGAGTGGCGCTGCGGTCTGCATGTTGGGCTGCGGGCGCACTCGCTCTCCTGGGCGCATCCAATTATCTGGTCGCACTCCTGCTTCCACTCATGCGCCTGCTGGCCGGTGAGCGTGCACCGGCTTTCTCAGATTTAAAAGTACAGCCCACAGGTAATTGGTTGATTGCCGGTTGCTGACCCTATATATTGGCTCCACCTCCAGCATGCCTGTGCCGAATCCATAGTGCCCTGACCTATGCAAGGAAGCCTTTCTGAAGTCCAGTATCATATCCGTGTTCCAGTCCCGTCTGCTTACGTTCTTCAACCACGATACTTTGCTGCATGCCCTGACCTTCTGGCCTGTCACCGACTATGAGTTTGTCTTCTGATTCTGTCCTGCATTGCACCTCGGCTGCCTGTACAAGCAAGTCACATCAGGGGTATCGACCTTGTGGAATCAGGAGTGACCCTGTGGTGAATGACCTGTGGGCTTTCAGTAAGGAGTTCTGCTGTGTGTTCGGGGACCTTCATGCACATCTTCGGCCGAAACAGTACTCCTGAACCTGCACCAACGGGATTTCTTGTTGGGGGAATATGCCGTTCAGTTCCGCACTCTAGCCTTGAAACTGACCTGGAATGAGGCCGCCCTGTGTGCAACCTTCAAGAAGGGCCTCTCCTGCAGAGTCAAGGATACACTGGCAGCAAGAGAGCTCCCGACATCTTTGAGTGAGCTGATCCATTTGGCCACCCTTATTGACGAGAGACAAGAGGCGCTCCATCAGGAACATGACTCGGCTTGGCCTCGTCAGTTCCCTCGCTTGGCTCCGGTGTTCCAGAAGTCTCCTCTGCCATGCTCTCCACGTTTTATGTTCTTCCACGCTTATCTTTGGCAATTTTGTTGGGGTTACCATGGCTGCAAGCCACGCCCCTATGCTGGACTGGAAAACGGGTGACGAAGTGCATTGGGGACAAGACTGCCAGTCCCGTTGTCTTGTGACATCTCACCTGGTTCCCACTACTTCTCCACAGACGCCCTAAAAACCTTTTGCTGGGTCTGCCTGAGGAGTATCAGGATTTTGCAGACGTGGTCTCTGAAAAGCAGGCAGAGACTTTGCCTCTTCACCATCCTTATGACTGCCCTATTGACCTTTTGCCTGGCACGAGCCCTCCGTGAGGCAGAGTCTATCCTCTGTGAGTACCAGAGACAGAGGCCATGTCGGCGTATATTCAAGAGAACCTCAAGAAGGGCTCCATCCGCAAGTCCACTTCTCCAGCGTGAGCTGGATTCTTGTTCGTGGAGAAAAAGGATGGATCGCTACGTCCCTGCATAGACTACCGTGGACTCAATAAGATAACCGTGGAGAATGGCTACCCGTTACCACTAATCACGGAACTCTTCGATCTGCTTCACGGAGCCAGGATTTTCTCCAAGTTGGACTTGCGACAAGTGAAATACAGCGTTTAACACACACGATCAACATTTTTAATATTTAGTTATGCCCTTCGGCTTGTGCAATGCACCGGTGGTTTTTCAAGAATTCGTTAATGAGATTTTCCGGGATCTCTTCTACTCTTGCATTATTATGTATCTGGATGATATTTTGGTCTTCCCGCCTGATTTAAAAACCCACCATTTCCATGTGGGAAGGGTCCTTAGATGTCTACAAGAAAACCATTTATAAGCCAACCTGGAGAAGTGACGGTTTCATCAAACCATCCTGCCCTTCCTTGGGTACATTATTTCTGACAGGGGACTTCAAATGGACCCGGCTAAGTTGTCCGCTATCTTGCAGTGCCCACATCCTGTCAGCCTCCGGATCATACAGTGCATCCTGGGGTTAACCAATTATTATCACCAGTTTATACTGCACTTCTTTATGATGGTAGCCAAAATTGTGGAGCTTATTAAGAAGACAGTCAACTAGAAGCAATGGCGATAAGCGGCCAAAGACGTGTTCTCCCGGCTCAAGACGGTATTTGCCTCAGCTCCTATCCTGTCTTGTCCAGACATCGAGAAAACCTTTGACCTGGAGGTCGATGCATCGTCAGTGGCAGCAAGGGCGGTGCATACCCAGCAAGACCAAAAGGATGAGACCATCAAGTGCGGCTTCTTCTCGAAAACCTTCTCCCCTGCCTAGAAGAACTACATGATTGGAGACTGATTACTATTTTATTGCACCATAAGAACCTTGCGTACCTTAAGGTGGCACAGTGCCTCAACCGCAGACAAGCCTTGTGTTCCTCTTCTTCTCCCGAGTTAATTTTGTGATCCATTTCCGCCCAGCTGAGAAGAACATTAAGGCTGACACCCTGTTCCATGCCTCCGACATCCTTGGGGAGGAATCACCTCCTTGTCATATTATTCCTCCGGAATGCTTGTTCTCCTTGGCTCCTGTAAATCTCTGACATATACCTCCAGGCAAGAGTAATGTGTGAACTGCGCTTCGAGGTAGACTTCTGAAGTGGGGTAGCTGCTCGTTGGTGGCCGGCCATCCTGGGATATGGAAGACGAGTCAGCTAATAGCTCGCTACTATTGGTGGCCTGATCTTGTCAAGGACAACAAAGACTTTGTCGAGTCATGTTCCACTTGTGCCTGCAACAAGACATCGTAACTCAAGCCTGCAGGACTGCTTCAGCCGTTGCCCATTCTGAACCGCCCGTGGATTTGATATTGCCATGGATTTTATTACAGATTTTCCGTCATCTGCCGTTAACACCGTCATTTGGTAGGTCATTTTTCAAAGTTGGTGCGCTTTGTGCCTCTGCCTGGTTTGCCTTCTGCCACAAGTCTTGCGAGTCTCTTTCTACATATTTTTCACCTGCATGGTCTTCCTCGGCATGTTGTTTCTGATCGTGGAATGCAGTTTGTGTCCAGAGTCTGGTGGACCCTCTGTTTTCAATTAAAGGTGAATCTGGACTTTTCCTCAGCCTACCATCCACAGACAAATGGGTAAGTTGAGAGGGTCAACCAGATCCTAGGGAATAACCTGGGCCATTTCGTGTTGGCTCAGCAGGACAACTGGTCCAGCTTGTTACCTTGAAGAGGATCAACCCGGTGGCCTACAAGCTCCGGCTACCTCAAACAATGTGCATTCCGAACTCCATCCACATCTCTCTGCTCAAGACATTCATCGCTCCTTAGGGTGCACGTGCCAACTTTCTCAGATATAAAGGACCAGCGTATCGGTAATGGGTTGATTGCCGGTCGCTGACCCCATATATTGGCTACACCTCCAGCATGCCTCTGCCGAACCCATAGTGCCCAGACCTATGTGAGGAAGCCTTTTTGAAGTCCAGTTTGTCATATCCGTGTACCAGTCCCGTCACTTATGTACTTTGACCATGATGCTTAGCCGCCTGTCCTGACCTTCTGGCCTGTCCCCGACTATGAGATTGTCTACCAATTTTGTCCTACTTTGCACCTCGGCTGCCTCCACAAGCAAGTCACATCAGGGGTAGCGACCTGGTGGAATCCCGCTGCAGCAAGTCCATCACACCTTTCGGCGGGCTCTTGTGAACAACGGGATCCACTTAGATTCTGCTTCCTGGTGTAGAATGTACCACTGCTTGTGGTGGTTCAGTGGATCCATTACTTCAATTCATTACACTGATTTAACCATTTGACGATTCTGTGTGAGGGCATGTCTATTGTCCAATTGTGTACCTCTAACTTTTTTATCATTTTTTATTTAATGTATTTTTTTATTCCTTTCTTTGTTTTTTATTATATAACCTGTGTAATCATCAATATAATATTTTACTAGTTAGGACTTTAAAGGGGTTTTCACACCATGCTGTGTCACAGAGCAACATCTGGCTTCAGGATCACACTTCCTCTTCAGTTGTACACAGGCTCTGCAGACATATAAGTGATTACACTGCAGCTACATCCAGTGATCACAGGTGACGTCTTCTCAGATTGGAGATGTTCTCTTACCCTCTTTTTTTCTTCTTGGCCTTGATCGCCATGATGATGCTTCCCAGTCACGACTCGTCTCTGCAGTCTTTGCCACACAAACATTTTTAGAATACTGACTTTTCTTTAGCCTGGAGTGATAGGTGGAAGTGTTTAGTACTGATGTGTTGTAACGGTAGCAGTAGTTGATCCACTGTACCACCGCAAGCGAAGGTGAAAGCCCACACCAGGAAGCAGAGTCTAAGTAGAACTCGCTTTTCACCAGAGCCCACCGCAAAGCGGGATGGACTTGCTGCGGTGGGAAACTACCAGGTCGCTTCCCTGGCGGGACTTGCTTGCGGTGGCAGCCAAGGGTGAGCGTGGTATTAAAATCATAAGACAGAGTCGTAGTCGGGAACAGGCGGTAGATCAGGCCAGACGGCAGAGGTTCTTGGTCGTAGGTCAGTAGCAAGGCGGAACAGTACACAGGAAATACTAGACAAGAATATACGCTTTCTCAGTAGGCTCCAAGGGCACTACAGATCCCGCAGAGGACTGCCGGAGGAGGAGGAGCCATTATATCGGGTCAGCAGCCGGCATTGCCAATTACCTAGGAAGCTGGGACGTGAGCACCGGCCGGCACAGGAGCACACAGAGTCAAGAGCGTGGTCAGGTGAGTACCTAACCTCAGGGGTACGAGTGTGCCCATGGCCCGGCGCACAGACCGCGGGAGAGGGTCGGGGAACAGACGCCCCCACAGCCTGAGTCACTGTCCTGACATGTGTTTTTTGTAGTTTTGCTAATTTTCTACAGGTTTCTCCTTTGGACTATGTCAGACCTATTAAACTACATCAGATTTACACCATGTAAGACCAAGTTTGGATCCATTTCTTCAATTAAATGATCAACTCGGGATAGTGTTGCATTGTGATTATTTGATGGGGCTTTTTGGCAGAAAGCAGTGTGTTACAAATGGCGCCGCAGTCCATGGGGCAGGCTGCGGTCCTGACCGTCTGACTACTCACCTCCCGGTGCCGGGGGCGAGTGGCGGTGTGGTCCAGGTGCCAGAACTTGGGTGCACTCGTCCCCCGTAGTCTAGTAACTAACCCGTCCTCGTTCCTGACTCCGTGCACCCTTGTGTTGGCTGGTGCGCGCATCCCCGCTCCCTAGACTTCTGCAAATTTAATGGGCCAGTGCGCCAGTAATTGGCCGTGCTGGCCGCTGACCCTATTTAGGGGGCTTCCCCGCTGGCAGCTCTCCGCCGGATCTTTAGTGCCTTCATAGCCTACTGAGAAAGCGGTTTCTGCATCATCTGTCGTTCCTGTGTACCGTATCGCTTAGCTTCCGTCTCCCGTTCACGAACCTCTGCCACCTGCCCTGACCTACCGCTTGATCCAGACTATGTTTTTGCCTGATGATTACGCTTACCCTTGGCCGCCATCGCAAGCAAGTCCCGCCAGTGGAAGTGACCTGGTATTTTCCCGCCGCAGCAAGTCCATCCCACTTTGCGGCGGGCTCTGGTGAAAACCGGGTTCTATTTCGACTCCGCTCCCTGGTGAGGGCTTTCGACATCGCTTGCAGTGGTCCAGCGGATCCACTACCTTGGTGCGTTACAGTAAGATACCGCCAAGGTTCCGTTGCCCAGTGTGGCGGATCTAACCAGCATTGTTGCCCAGCAGGCTCAGCAACTGACACAGTAGGTGTAACAGTTAGGTCAACTATCCACAATGATGCAGCAACTCGTCGCCACCCAACGGCCACCACCTTCCATAGTTGCTCCCACTCCAGCAGTTCCGTTGGCTTCGTTGGGTCCCAAGCTCCGTTTGTCGCTACCAGCCAAGTTTGATGGAGATCCAAAGGTCTGCAGGGGGTTCCTCACCCAGTGCACCATGCACATCGAGTTAATGATGGACCAATTCCTGTCCGAACGTTCGAGGATGGCGTTCGTGATTAGTCTACTCTCCGGTACAGGCCTTCCTTAAGGAATTCCGCAGTGTGTTTGAGGAACCTGCGAGGGCATCCTCCGCTGAAACCGCCCTCCTAAACTTGCACCAGGGGGATTCTTCAGTGGGAGATTACGCGGCACAGTTCCGCACCTTAGCCTCTGAACTGTCCTGGAATGCGGCCGCCCTATGTGCCACCTTTAAGAAGGGCCTCTCCGGTAGGGTTAAGGGTGCGTTGTTCGCAAGGGACATCCCTTCTTCCCTCATCGAGTTAATCCGGATGGCCACCCGCATTGATGTGCGTTATGCTGAAAGGCAAGAGGAGCTTTGGCAAGAACGTGAGACAGCCCGACCACGTTGGTTCCCTCACCTGGCCACAGTGTTCCAGTGTTCATCACCAATACCCAGTGAGGAGTCTATGCCGGTCGACCGGGTGCAACTTTCTGAGCAAAAATTGGCCCGACGTTGATCAGAGAATCTGTGTCTCTACTGTGGCAGCTCAGGGCATTTCCGAAGGAATTGTCCTCAATGTTCCAAGCGTCTGGGAAACGCCCGCACCTAGGTCCCGTGGGACAGGCGGCCCTAGGTGCAAGTCTCTCCTCTCCACATCTCACGATGCCGATCCAAATCGTGACTGACTCTGGACTTTCATTCCCGGTCACAGCCTTTCTGGATTCAGGCTCAGCCGGGAACTTTATTCACCAGTCCTTGGTGTTGCAATATCGCCTACCGGTGGTCCATCTGGAAAAGTTGTTGGTCATCTCTTCGGTCAGCGGAGAACTTTTAAGTGATACTGTACAGTTTATCACCCAGCTGTTGACTATCCGTGTAGGAGTCCTGCATAAAGAGAAGATCACTTTCTACATGTTGCCTCGCCCTTCTTCAGCAGTTCTCTTAGGCCTTCCATGGCTGCAGCTCCACTCCCCTACTCTGGATTGGATGTCTGGAGAGGTAAGCTGCTGGGGTCCTAGCTGCTTGAGTCGTTGTTTGGTGGCACCTCGCCTGGTGCTTCCCAGCTCTCATTCGACACCCCGCGAGCCACTGCCCGGCCTACCGGCTGAATACCAGGAGTTCGCCGGTGTCTTCTTGGAGAAAAAGGCGGAAACCCTTCCCCCGCATCGGCCATACGATTGTCCCATTGACCTAATGCCCAGTACCAGTCCTCCCTGAGGTAGAGTCTATCCTTTGTCTGTTCCCGAGACCCAAGCCATGTCGGAATATTTCCACGAAAACCTCCAGAAGGGGTTTATTCGCAAATCCTCATCTCCCGCGGGTGCGGGATTTTTCTTCGTAGAAAAGAAGGACGGCTCCTTACAGCCCTGCATCGACTACCGGGGTCTTAATAAAATCACGGTAAAGAATCGTTACCCGTTACCCCTGTTCACAGAACTCTTCGATCACCTGCGGGGGGGGGGGGGGGGATCTTTTCCAAGCTGGATCTGAGGGGGGCCTACAATCTGGTCTGTATCCAAAAAGGAGACGAATGGAAAACGGCTTTTAACACAAGGGATGGACACTTTGAATACCTGGCCATGCCCTTTGGGCTGTGCAATGCCCCAGACGTCTTCCAGGAGTTCGTAAATAACATTTTCAAGGCTCTCCTTTACACCTGTGTCATGGTTTACCTGGACGACATCTTAGTATACTCGTCCAACCTGGAAACGCACCAACTTCATGTCCACCAAGTGTTGAGATGCTTTCGAGCCAATCACCTGTACACCAAGCTGGGGAAATGTCTCTTTCACCAGTCGAGTCTTCCATTTCTGGGCTATGTTATCTCTGACAAAGGCTTACGGATGGACCCAGCGAAACAGTCTGCCGTTCTGCAATGGCCACGCCCAGTTGGCCTTCGGGCCATACGATGTTTTCTAGGTTTTTGCAACTACTATTAGCAGTTTATCCCGCACTTCTCCATGCTGGTGGCCCCTATTGTGGCTCTCACTAAGAAGAACTCCAAACCCAGAAGTTGGCCACCTGAAGCTGAGGGATCATTCGCAAAGTTGAAAAACGCTTTTGCCTCTGCATCTATCCAGGCGCGAACTGACCCCGCAAAGCCTTTTTTTGCTAGAGGTGGACACCTCTTCTGTTGTGGTTGGATCAGTCCTCACGCAAAAGTGGCCTATGGGCAAAACGGTCACTTGTGGGTTCTACTCCAAGACGTTCTCGCCAGCGGAGAGGAATTATACTATCTGGGATCGGGAGCTACTGGCCATTAAACTGGCGTTAGAAGAATGGCAGTATCTGCTGGAAGTTGCCAGGCATCCCATCTGTATCTGTTTGGACCATAAAAATCTTCAATATCTTCAGTCTGCCCAACGTCTTAATCCTCGCCAGGCCAGGTGGTCTCTATTCTTTTCCTGATTTAATTTCCAGATCCACTTCTGTCCAGCGGAAAAGAATGTCAAGGCTGATGCCCTTTCGTGTGCGGCTCACGTGATCAGCGAAGAAGTGGCCCCAGAACATATTATACCCCCTGAGCGCCTTGTCTCCGCAGCTCCTGTTGATCTCCCTAACGTCCCACCAGGAAGAACATACGTGGGTCCCACGCTTCAAAAAAAAAGTCCTGAAGTGGGGACATTGTTCTTTGATGGCCGGACATCCTGGTGCCAATAAGAGTTGCCTTCTTATCTCCCGGTCCTACTGGTGGCTGGAGCTCGCCAGGCATGTGAGGGAGCTTGTTGAGTCCTGCATCATCTGTGCCCGTAATAAGATGCCTCGTCACACACCGGCGGGACTTCTGCACCCCCTGCACATCCCTACCAGTCCCTGGTCACACGTGGTCATGGACTTCATAATCGACCTTCTCCCCTCTTCTGGTAACACAGCCATCTGGGTGGTTACGGATCGGTTTTTGAAGATGGCGCATTTTGTCCCGCTGCCATGCTTACCCTCTGCCCCATGTCTGGCTAACCTGTTTTGTTTTTTTTCATCACATATTTCATTTGCACGGGTTGCCCCTGCAAATTGTCTCGGATCGTGGGGTCCAATAAGTTTCTAAATTCTGGCGGGTCCTCTGTTCCCTGCTTCAGGTGAAGCTTAACTTCTCCTCGGCCTACCACACCCAGATGAATGGTCAAGTAGAGAGTTTCAATCAGGTCCTGGAAAATTATTTGCACCACTTAATCTTGGCTCGTCAGGATTACTGGTCCGACTTGCTGTCATGGGCAGAATTCTCGTACAATTTTCCAGATTCTGAGTCCACGGATGCCTCCCCCTTCTACATTGTGTACGGTATGCACCCCCGCCCACCTCTCCCGTTAGCATCCTTGTCTGAGGTTCCAGCAGCAGATACGTTGGTCCCAGATATAAAGGTTCTTTGGGCCCTAATTCACCAGTCGCTGCTTCGAGCTTCGGCACGCACGAAGACTCAGGCAGATAAGTGAAGGAGTCCCCCCCAGTTTTTTCCCCAGATGATAAGGTGTGGTTATCAGCCAAATATGTCCGTCTTAAAATTCCGAGTTATAAATTGGGTCCCTGTTACGTGGGTAAATATGAAGTGCTTAAACCCATAAACCTGGTTGCCTACAAACTCTGGCTCCTGCCTTCCATGTGCCTCCCAAACTACTTTCATGTTTTCTCAAACCTCTAGTTCTGAACTGTTTTTCTCGTAAGGCAGTCCTTTCTTCTCCTGTAGCGGATGCCACTAACTTTTTTCTGGTGAAAGAGATTCTTGATATGAGGGTCTCGAAAGGGTAACAATATTTTTTCATCGATTGGAAGGGGTTTGGGCCCGAGGTAAGGTCATGGGAGCTGGAGGATAACATTTTGGATTGGGGGTTAGTACTTAGGTTCCTCCAGGCTAGGAAGAAGGGGAGACCTAAGGGGGGAGTTCTGTCACAGATGGCGCTGCAGCCCGTGGAGCAGGCTGCAGGCGCGTCCGTTCGACTACTCGAGTGGCGCCGCGGTCCGGGTGCCGGATCATGGGCGCACTCGTCCCCCGGAGTCTAATAACTCCCCCGTCCTCGTTCCCTGCTTCCCTAGGGACTGGGGATGCGTGTGCGCTGGCTTCTGCAAATTTAAAGAGCCAGCGCGTCGGTAATTGGCTATGCCAGCCGCTGACCCTATTTAGGGGCTCCTCCTCTGGCAGCTCTCCGCCAGATATTTAGTGCCTTGAGAGCCTACTGTGAAAGCTCTTTGTCATTAGCTCGTCGTGTTTAGAGGAAGAGAAATGCTGCCTATGAACCAAAGAAAACTGTCCCCACTGTCAAGCATGGAGGTGACAGCGTGATGTTTTACGGGTGTTTGTCTTATAAGGGAACAGGACTACTTCACCGCATCAATGGGAGAATGGATGGAGCAAGGGACTGTAAAATCCTAAGTGACAACCTCCTTACCTCTGCTAGGACATTAAAAATGGGTTATGGCAGGGTCTTCCAGGAAGACAATGAACCAAAACATACAGCCAAGGCAACAAAGGAGTGGCTCAAAAAGAAGCACATTATGGTCATGGAGTGGCCTAGCCAGTCTAAGGACCTTAATCCCATAGAAAACTTATATAGGGAGTTGAAGCTCTGAGTTGTCAAGTGAAAACCTCAAATTCTTAATGATTTAGAGATGATCTGCAAAGAGGAATGGATCAAAATTCCTCCTGACATGTGCGCAAACCTCATCATCAACTACAAAAACCGTCTGACTGCTGTGCTTGCCAACAAGAGTTTTGCCACCAATTGTTCAGTCTTGTTTGAAAGAGGAATCAAATACTTATTTTTCAATGCAAAATGCAAATACATTTGTATAATTTGTACAATGTGATTTTCTGGTTTTTATTTTTGATATTCTACCTCTCAATGTTAGAATTAACCTACCCTTAAAGGGGTTTTGCCACAAAGTGAGTTCCTTACCTCTTATGTGCTCAGGAGAGAAGATAAACAAAGCATGCTGAGTCAGGGTGAGAGGGAGGGGGCATGAGCAGAGAGTGAGGAAGCAGGGAGCGTCTGCAAAGTTTACTCAGATAATTACATTACAACCAGTGGATTCTCTATACAGCAGACAGCCTCATACACTGCACTTTCTCCCCTGCCCTTGCAACCTCCTTTATGTTCCCTGTCATCAGATAATAATTGTAAACATGCAAACCAGTTCAGCTCCTCTCAGTGTCCTTGTCGTGTCTAATGTAAACTGTCAGGAAACTAAGGGGGACTGAACAATGCTGTAGCTCTCAGAGGCTTCACTTTTTGTAATCACATATATCTAGAAAAGTGATTAAATACCCATTTTGGATTTTCCTGCACCCATGCCGTAATCCCCCTAGTGCTGTCCAGCCTGCCCTGTAAACCCTTACATCATTCTTATCAGACATGTGCACCTCATGCCCCCGCACCTCTGCTCCACTTCACTCGATGGTTGCCTGCAGCAGTCCGTGTGTTGTACTCTACACCAGTTTGTAACATGTCAAAAACACAAATCTTTCCTCATCTCATAATATATGTAATACATGTACTAATATATACAATTTGGTTTATATTTTTCTATGTACTGTATGTACTGTAAACAAGGAAGTAGGAAAGAGACAGGAGGTGAGGCGCCGACATGTTTGTCGGGTGGTGTAGTGTTAAGATGATTACCATAAAATATCGTCTAGGCTTGGGAGTTTCTGGTTACATTTGTAGCTAGTGAGGGTGGTGGAGAGTCTGATGTGTTGGTGTAATGAGCTCTGTAATATGGAGGATGCATGGTAGAAATCTTGGAGATGGTTGTGTGAGGAGCTTGTGAAGAGGAAAGAAGAAGGTTCCATGAGAAGGTCCTGTGAGGAGGGTAGGTTGTGGGAGGGGAGTTATCTAGAGATTAAGGCAGAGGTGTACAGAGATCAGAGGTTATGGAGAGCCTTGTAGGTCATGGTAAGTAATTTAAACTAATTTAAACTGAATGTTAGTGATAGAAACTATGGGACTGATCCTGCTTGGAGGACCACAGGTCCCAGCAATACCTGTGCTGTGCCTGCTCCTGCTGTATGTAGAATAAAGGGAGAGAGCAGCAAAAATACATTTCAAATTTAATGTAGTAACAATGTAAAATATAAAAATCTGAACAACATCATCAGTGGTTATTTCATGTAAAACTAGTTTAATATTCTATGAATTTTAAATACATTTTATAGAAGGTATTTTTATATTTTGGGATATTATATATTTTTATATTATTTTTATATAATAATATTTTTCATTAAATTTAAATAATTTAATTTGCTAAATTTTGTTAATTATAATAAATTACGTTTTATTAATGCACTGGTGGAAGTTGAGAAAGATTGGACATTTTTGCCCCTCACAGCAAATCCAGCTCCACTGCGACTCCTCAGGCTCAGGCAGAGCACATTGACATATATGTGTCTAATCTTACGAATGTGGTACAACGCCCCCAGAAAACCCCCAGAACCTCCCCTCATGTTAGGCACATTCAAAAGTGTTGAGTCTTAGGAACAATGTGCCAAACACATACGTTAGGCGCATAACACATTGTAACTGGCTCAGTTGGGTGCATTGTACACCAGAAAAGGGTAAAAAAAACCCGATCATACATGTCGCCCTTTGTCTTCAGAAGATATCTTGACAATGCCATGAAATTTCCTTTTGCTGTACGTTTCTATCACTGGCTGAGATACAGAGGCTTTTATACAAGGCCCAAGAGGATTAGCAAGCATTGAATGTTGGGGAATAATTAAAATTTATAGTGTCCTATATGAAAATATGATACTTCATACTAGTAACCTGACACAGAAGCATAAGGAGCAATAATTAAAAGAAAGTATAATTGTACCATATATTAGAGAACCTACATATTAGTGCTAGATAGAGAAACCCCATAAAAGGTACAATGTTCTTGTACTTCAGTGGTCCCCCTTATTTTTTAAGCCCAGGAGCAGCTGCAATCCCTTCTATGGCCATAGTTACACCCATGCATCAGTGCCATATTCTTGCCCTAGACAGCAGTGTTCCCTTAGTTAACAAAGATGCATTATGATGACAAGTATTGGGTACTTCCCCTTGGGCACACCTAGTGCTGCAGAACAGCCAGAATTACTTCCACAGACACAACCTCCTCTCTGACACAAGGCAGCCAGCAATGTTCCAATTCTCAAAGCTTGAAGTTAGTAGCGTAGAGGCTGTAGAGGGCTTATAAATGTGCTGAGCAGGGCCGTTCCAAGGGGCGGGCGAGACGGCGATCGGCCGGAGATCGGCCTCTGACTCTGCACAGCTGTTGTTATACAGCCGTGCAGAGTCACTCAGCAGCTGCACACTCGCGGTGCAGCCGCTGCTACAGGGAGGAGGCAGGACGGATCTTTCGCCTCCTGCCTCCTCCCCTGTATGTATCAGCGGCGTAATGACATCCGGCTCCGGGACCTGGACGCGCTGCAGGGATCCGGGTGAGGTGAGTAAGTTGTTATTATTTTATTATAATTAGCTATTGGGGGCAACTACCTGGCTATGGAGGGAGGGGGGGGTTGACAATGGCTACAGGGGCAACTACCTGGCTATGGGGTGGGGGGGGTTGACAATGACTACAGGGGCAACTACCCGGCCATGGGGGTGTTACATGGCTATAGGGGTAACTACCTAGCTAGGGGGTATGTTACATGGCTAAAGGGTAACTACCTGGCTACAGGGGGTATTGCATGGCTACAGTGGGCTACTATCTGGCTACAGTGGGTATCACAAGGCTAAATGGGGCAACTACCTGGGTACACGGGGCAACTACCTGGTCACATGGGGCATATAACTACATGGATACAGGTGCTACTATCTGGCTACAGGTGGAAAGTACATGGCTACAGGGGCTTCGGTCTGCCTACAGTGGCTACTTTATGGCTACAGGGGCTACTCCCTGGCCACCATATGAAGTGCTATAGATTTGGTGTTTTTTCAGTGATAGGAATTGGTAGAGAAGTGCTGATAAAGTGAGGAGTCTAAGATGTTTGTTTTGTTAATTTTACAGTGAAGAGTCGAGGCTGGGAGAAGTCGTTTTGATGGTCTGGGACAGATGGAGAAGAAAAAGAGACAGAAACCAACTCTTCAGAGACGTCTCCTGTGACACTAGATATAACATTATGTCATCATTTATATGTCTGCAGAGCCTCTGTACAGCTGGTATCCATCATTGTATGGTCACTGTATGGCAGGAATATAGGTTGTAGTATAATGGTTTATATTCAGTAATGGTCAGTTCGTATTATTCAGTCAATATGTGGTGGTGGTATGTGTTCATAGTGTTGTGGTATTATTCAGTCACTATGTGGTGGTGATATGTGTTCATAGTGTTGTGGTATTATTCAGTCACTATGTGGTAGGGTGTTGTGGTATTATTCCGTCACTATTTGGTGATATGTGGTCATGGTGTGGTGGTATTCGGTCACTATGTTCTGGTGATACATGGTCTTAATAGGACACTGGTACTATTAGCCTGGGATTCTGGTTTAGTGTAGCAGTGTTAATTGGTAACTGTATGACTATTGTTTTATACGTAGCAGATTGTGTTAAAGATTTTTGTATATTTTGGCTGTGGTTTATGGTGATGCATTTTAGGGCACTATGTTACAGGGGGTGGGGGGATTTATTCACCTTGCCCTGAGTGCATTTTAGCCTAGGAATGGCCCTGGTGCTGAGTCATGTCACATTTTCAGGTTGTGCCTGAAAAAATATAACTCACAGAAGAAGAAAGGGTTACTTATTGAACCTCAAGCAGATCAGCAACCAATTTCAGTAGGATTTAGAGAAACCACAGAGCCATATGAGAGTGTTCCACAGGTGCAAGGTACTAATAGGCGACCACTCACACACCTTCCATGCATTGTGGCTTCTCTTAATCTAATGGAATTGGTTTCTGTCCTGCTTGAGGATCGGCAAGTAAGCCGATCTGTGAGTTATATTTAATTATTTTCCCTATTTGTTCTGTGATGAACAAGCACAAATAGGTATCTCAGAACAGCCTGACATGCGTTGACTCCAAAATACTGTCTGTGGATCCATGAAGGTTAGGTATATGAGGCTGAGGTCACAAATTCTTTAAGAAAAACTAAACAACACCTTGAGCCAGTCCAGAGGAGCCTCCACAAAACAACAACTCAATAGTTAGATTTATATTCCATATTTTATACCAAAAGCAATAATCGTTACCTCTTTCCCTTTTCCCCCATAGTGGGCCTGGGATTGTTTAAAGGGCCCCCATTGAGGGTTTCGGGCCCCATCGGGGGGATTTATTTTGGGGCCCCACCCTACAGTACTGAAAATGACTGACATCCTCCAAATTTTTCTCCTCGCTTTTTCCCTTTTCTTTCTTTTTTTTTTTTTTGCCTTTTTCTGAGGATGTATATGCAGTTAAAAAACAACTTCAGATCTACCATGCTCAGGGGAACTATGGGAGGTTTCCCTATTCCTCTGTGGGCCAATCCAACCCTTTCCAATTCCCATACTATCAGAGCTTCTGTGGTAATGGTTTGATAGAGGCATCAATCCTTTTACCTTGATAGTCCCTTTTCAACCCTGCACCCCTTTTTTGGAGGCGGGTGCCACTCATTAAATGTTTCTTCAAGGCAATACAGACAAGACACCCTTTCCTTGATCCTTAGATGTTGAAAGGGAAGCCCCTCATTTGAGCCCAGAAGACATTTTTTACAGAAACGGGTTTGGGAAAAAGGTCCATTTTGTCACATTTCTCTGCCAAGGGGATTGGAAGCTCTAAGCCTTACATCTTTCTCTTTCTTCGGGTTGGTCCATTAAGATTCCTGCTAGAGTCCACCCCCACTTCTTTGGCTAAAAAAGGGGAAATAGCATGGGGTCACGGGGTCACAACTACTTTGCCCCTAAGCCAGGGGCCCACGGCTCCCCCGCCACCAGCGCTCACGACCCCATAGACCCAGCAAGGCCGAGCAAAAACCACCCCCTCGCCACGGTGCATGGAGGGCTGGGGCCCCTAAGGCCTATATATGACCTAGCCTTTTAGTCCACAGGGGGGCCATGCAATGCAATGATGCCATTATAACGCTCCCTGTTAGGAAAATCTATGCCTGGGGTTTAGGGCATAGCTGTGCAAAAAATGGCGTGGGTGGCGTGATGACTTATCCCCTGCTCCGGATTCAAAGAAAAGGGGTGATGGGCGGGGAAGAGGGGAACCAAATGAGTATTATTTTTTTTTAACAAGGGGGGCAAAATCCTCCTACCTACTAGGTAAGTATTATTACCTATCTACTTAAGGGCTCTACTACCTGCCTACATGATATAAGTGGCCCTTTTACCTGCCTAATCTATAAGTGTTCCATTTACCTGCCTAAAACTAAAAAGAGGCCAATCTATTGCCTAATACTTAAGGGCTTTTTTACCTCCCAAAAATACGAAAGGGGAACTATTACCTTTCTACATACTAAAAGGCCCCTATCTCCCTTTCCTGATACTATTTGGCCCATGTGCACACCTACCACATCTAAGTGGCCCCATCTATCTGCCTAACTGCCATAAGGGGCCCTATCTACTTGCCTAACTATCATAAGGGACCCTAATTACCTTCGTACCTACTATAAGGGGCACCATCTACCTGCCTACCTACCATAAAGAGCCCTATCTACCTGTATACCTACCTGCCATAAGTGGCCCTATCTAATTGATTACCTACCATAAGTGGCCCTATTTACCTGCCTACCAACTACAAGGAGCCTTATATACCTGCCTACCTATCACAATGAGACCTGTTACCTGCCTACTTACCATAAGCAGCCCCAATCACCAAACCTAAAAGGGGGGGCAAACCTACTTACAAGGGGGGCCTATCTACTAAGGGGTCCTATATTTAAAAGGCGCTTTACCACTTAATAAAAAGCATCTGTCACATCTGAAATTTTTGGGGTCTCAAAAATACAAGAAGTACCGCCTATTTTTTGGGAGGAACTGCCTACAAGGGGATGTGTTTATACCTACGATGGCCCTACAAGGGGGGGCCCTATATCCTGGGGGCTTTTTCAATTTTTGGGGTACAATCACTGTGTAGGCACCGAAGGGGCTTTGTTATCATTTTATGCTATGGTTTGGAATTTGCACAAAGGTGGAAATTGGAAGAAGGCTGGAAAAGTGAAAAATTAACATATTTTTTGTAGAAAAATTTCTGCAGGGGCTGTTGGGGCCCAGGAGAAGACATCAAATGGTTTGAGTGGATAATAAAAAAAATAAAAAAAGAGAAAAACTCATCAACGTCAAGTGAGTCCCTGGCGCAAACTGCAAAAATTATTGTCTACAGTGCGCCGTTACAACGACTACCAAAAATTGGTCATTGTATTTGGTAATAATGGTATATTGAAGCACCTTTTAAAAAAAATTTAATTGCTAATGACTGCATTTAAGAGGTAATATTTGGGATTGTTTTACCTGTGATCCTGTTGTAGCAGGAGATCAGGTATCTTTCACCATTACCCCTGCGATGGGCATAGCAAGCTTAAACCCCGCCAGTAATGGGCCTAACTGTAAGTTACTGCACATATAATTATGTCCATTTGGCGGAAAGGGGGAAAAAAGCTATACAGGGAAAATTTAAATGCCACCCCTTATCACCGCTAACAGATATGACATCAACATTTTCTTCTTAAGTTTTTTCGATATTGTGGGGGGTCAGCTCCGTCACAGGGCCCACAACAACAAATGCATTCACTTTAAAAATTTTTATTAAACATAAACAGCTTTTTTTTACAATCTTAACGGCCCAAAAAAAAACCCTTTCTTCAGGCATTTAAATATAACAAACAGGGTTTAGCTCACCATACACAAAGCAGGGTAAGTCCAGCTTTTCCCCAAGAGACTTAACACAGAGGGTCCTTCCCTCCAACCCCAGGTTGGGGTGGCGTACCACGCCCAGGGACCTGACCTTTTTTGGGGTCTATAACCAAAAATCCCTGGGGTGGATATGTAGTGGTCCCCCCCACTCTAAGACTGCTCCAGTAAAACCAACCCCCAAAAACACTGTTAAAAGCAGTGATGCAAAGAAATAACAAATTCTGCAACCCAAGGTTTTCAGACCCACTTACTGGCTTCATCCACCTAGCCATAAGGGATGATGGCACGATCCCCCTCAATGAAAAAAGGGCCCGTGCTTTGTCACATACCCCCCCCTGCACAAAACCAAGGGGCCCGGGGACTTTCGCCCATCAGACATGCATTGCATGTAATTTTCCAGGCCCTTTTGACCTTAAAGGAGAAGTCTTGCAATACCAGAAAAACCCCTTGTTATTTGGGGTGTTTCCCCCTTTTTTTTTAAATTCATCTACTTTTTGGGCATGGTAAAACCCCCCGTATGGATCCCCAAGACCACCAACGTGGTGGAAGCCCACCCAGAGCGGAAACTAAATAGGTCCTGGATTCACCAGGCCAGCCCCAAACAGGATGGACTTTGCCCGGGGGGAATCACCAGATTGCTTCCACTGGGTTCCGATAGGCAGACACTAAAGATCCGCAAGGTGCCGGGAAAAGGCCCCTTACTAGGAGCAGTGTCCCGGTAAGGCCAATTACCGGGGCATGTCCCTTTTAAAAAATTTCACACTCCGGCCGCGCGGCGCCTAGGGGGGGGCCCCCGAGCTGTGGGACAGAGCGACAGAGAAGACTGGCGGGTTTAAAGGGACTTGACGCGGCAGCGGGCGACAGACCCCCCCACCGACGTAAGGGGTGGGACGCCCCCCGGCTGGGGGCACGGAGCACCCGGGCGAGGGGCGCAGGGGCACCGGACAGCAGGGGCAGAGAAAATTTTGGAACTTTCCAAAAAAAAAAATACCTTTAAGGGTCAATGCCCCTTTTCCAGGCTTTCCCTTTTCACAATAAAAATTTTTTTTTTCTGCCGGGGAAAACTTGCGGCAAGGTACATCACGGGGTTTCTTCCCCCTTTATGCCCGCGACATTCCCCATGGTTTTTGGCAACAAGATATGGGCTTGGGCTACCCCCCTAGATGCCCCTTTAATGACCCCAAAATTTTTTTATCGCTCCCCCCCCCTGGGAAACCACATTTTCGGGGCCCGATTCATTTGGTTTTATTTAACCCCACTTAGGTTCCCACAATGTTTGCTCAATCACGGAGGGGGAACCAGGGAGTTCCATAACTTTCCTTGTTTGCTCCAACACTCCCTGCACTGCTTTTTCGGAAGGGGAAAAATTGTGACATTTGGGAAACCCCTACTGGGGACGGGTAAGAGATCGGGGAAACCGCGAGTCCCTTCTTTCCAGGGGTTGTGGGGTTACATTCACCTGGATGGCCCTTTTGCTGGGTTGGGGTTTTCTTGTAGTTAACCTCATTTATTATCTCAAGGCCCAAAAAATCCCTACCACTTTGTAGAAATTTTCTTTCCACAGGGGGAACCAGGGCAGTACCCTCACCATGGTGGGAATGGCTAACCGGCCATCCTATTTTAACCCACCTTGGGGTTCTTACCTGAAGAAATGCCCTTAACTATGGGCATGACCCCGGGATTCTCTCCTGCATTTGGGGCCCCGTACCAAAAAACTTTTGTATGGGTGGGCCCCGCTTTTCCAGGGCTCCTTGGGTAATCAGTAACCCCCAGGATGCCCCCCAAAACAAAGTTCAAAGTTTGAAAGCTCGTGGAAAAATGGGGACTTTCCTTATGAAAAAAAAAAGGACGGAATTAAGCATCCAATCAACCCACTTTTTCTACACCTTCCTAGCAGGCCTCAGTGTTTTGTTGAACCGCTTTTCCTTCCCATCAGTTTGGGGGAAACACGACGTCCAAACTGTTATTCAGGACCTTGCACCGCTCTTTCAAACCCGGGGAGAAGGGGGCCCTGATCGGGCAGGATCTCTTTTGGTATTCCTGTCCCAGAAAAAAGTGCACCAATTCCGGGGGAAAAAATTTGAGGAGGAATTTCCCCAGGGGTACTGTCCGGGTACCTGGTAGCATATCTATATCCCAAAAGATTTTGGGAACCCCCTAAACTGAATTCACCAGTGGGCCCACCAATCCTTTTCATAAGCTCGAAGGGGTTTCTAAAAGGCAAGGTACTAATGGGCTATGGAAATGCAACACTAGGGCAGTTAATTGGCACATGGGACAGGACTGGCAAAAATCCAAAATTTCCCTATGTTATTCTGGCCATTAATATCTTTTTAAGATTCGTTCCCGGGTCTTCTCTACTCCCAAGTGTTTCCCCAACACGTGAGAGTGGGCTAGGTCCAATAGCATCTGACTGTAGGGCCCGGGTACCAGCAGTTGTTCTACCACCTCTTCTCTTACTTTGTTTACCCGATTCAGTAAATCATTAACCAAGGCGAAGTGTGGGAACCTGTGATCAGCCCCTGGTTCTTCGGGAACACCATTTATCCCAGTGACATTTTCCAGTGCGGTTTTTAACGTCAGGTTCCTGAGCTGGGCGGTCCCAAAATTTTCCCTTGACACCTCCAGATCAGGGATATTAGCTTCTGGGGATGCTTCTTCATCTTTATCCCCTGCTAATACCACCAAAGGAAATTCCTGTGGACCCTCATGATACACATCCATTTTTACTTTATTACCCTTCACAGCATTATTTGGGCCCCTCTTGGGGCCCACGGTCATGGCCTTACAAGTCCCAAAATGCCAGAAAGTCTCTTCCAAGAATTATGGGGTACATCAGATTTTTTACGACCCCCACCGTATGGCACAAGGCATCCAACTCTGTAGCCACAGTTACCTTGGATACTAGGTAGTTCTTAGTGTCCCAATGGATACATTGTACCCCAATCCTCTTGCCGGGAATCAGTGCAGGAGTTATTGTGGCCCTTAACAGATTCCCCAAACTCCCGGAGTCCAAAAGCCCACACACTGCTACCCCATTAACCGTTACCTGGCAGACCTGGAGACCCTTGCCAGGGTGAGGTATGGCACTGTAGGCAGGGTAGGCAAACCAGGAAGAGCAGAGGCCGATGTTGCAGTCCATGGGCTCCGAAGACAGGGGGCAGTGTGATGCAATGTTCCCCGGACCTTGACACCTCCAGCATATCACGGGGCGAAGACTCCTCACTGGACCAGGCTGGGGATCTGCTGGGACAGACTCGTCCTTCTGGCAATGGTTTGGGCCGGAGTACAGGATTCCGGCTGCAACCACTATTGCACTAGGTGGAGCAAGTCGAACATTTGCGACCTCGCTGTGCTCTGACAGCCAGATTCACCCCCAGACGGGCGAGGATTTCTGCCTTTTAGCATGCCGTAGATTTTGGCCTCTGGCAGGGAAGACAAATAGGCCTTCTGAAAGGGTTTTCCAGTCAGATAAGGTGCCAGACGTCTGCGCATTGCTCTGTTTGGGGGGTTTTCTCTCTCGGCCACTCGCTCAAATATGGTTAGGAAGACCTCCACATCATCTTCAGGCGTCATATTTTGTAATGCCTCTCTCACCAACTTTCGCACTCTGGCGTTGTCATCTGCCGTTTCCTCCTTCTTTGGAGTGGTTTCTGTCAGCGCGGCCCGTTGACGGACCGGGGGATGATTGGTCCCCTTTGGCCTGCATGCCCCCGTGTGTGTCTCTGCTGCTGGCGCTGAACTGCTGCTTGCTGGAGATTGGATTGCACCAGTTGCTTGATGAGCTCATCCATGCTGGAAGCACCTGTTTGCACTGCTGCCACAGCTTTAACCCAGGACATGCGGTCTTTGATTGCCTTCTTTGACTCTTCCAGGAGCACGAGGCTGCCCGCATCCTCCACCACTTGTGGGGGGTCAGCTCTGTCACAGGGACCACAACAACAAATCTGTTCACTTTAACGGGTTTTTATTAAACAGAAAGTCCAGAACATAAACAGCTTTTCTTCAGCAGATGTGTAAACAGAACTTAAACAGGACATTGCTTCAGGCAGTATCGTATAACATAACAGGCTCAACTCACCATACAACAAACGTAGCAGCATGTAAGCAGGGTAAGTGCAGCTTTCCTCAGAGAGACTTTACACAGAGGTTCCTTCCTCTCCAACTCCAGGCTTGGAGTGGCATACCACACCCCAGGACACCTGACATTCTGGCTTTATAGGCCAGGGAAATCCTGGAGTGGATATGTGAGAGCAGTCCCCCACCCAGCTAAGACTGCTCCAGTAAAAGCCAGACACAGAATAACACTGCTTAAAGCAGTGATTCAAAGAAATGAACAAATGTCTGCAACCTAAGATTGCAGATCTACTTACTCGGCTTCACTTCACCGCAGCCCTAAGGTACTGTGGCACATATCGTCCCTCAATGACAAGGCCTTGTGCTTTGTCACAATATACACAATACATTTTGCCTAACTATGTTATTATATTTTATTATAAATGAAATATTTGATCTTTGATTAATTTGAAAATGATTTATTTCTCTATTCCCCCAATGCCCGGCACACCGGAGGCTTATCAGACAGTAGTGGAGATATCTCCCAGGAGTTCTTCTACCTGGCTCCTTGTCTTCATCTTATACATAAATATGGGCAGGTAATGCTTCACATTCATGTGTCTGGTGGAAGCTGAGGACGCCACTGTGTAACATCAACATCCATCCCCCAGAGACCTCAGAGCGACGAAGAGAAATATTATTCTGAAAATGAACATGAAGAACAATGAAATATCTGATGTGAGTGACATTTATATCATGATACATTACAATAAAGAATATTACAATATTATTTTACTTGTTAAAGATTTCTACCGGGGTCTGAGAAAATTTATACAGTATAGTATGCAATGAATAGATTTTTAGAGGAAGAATAGAACATTTTTCATGGTTAATACATGATGGATCTGATGTGTTTGCTATTTGGCAGGATTAGAGTATTGTTCTATTTAACATACACTACCGATGTAAGGTTTTAAAACAAATTTTCACAATTTTTTAATATTTACAAAGTTTGATGTCTCAAATATACTTTAAAAAGAAAAAAAAGAAGATAAAAACATGATAAGATGAATAAATGAATAAAAATAATGAATTAACTTTGTTTCAACAACCGGAACCAGTTTCCACCTCTGGCTGAGATATTAGATTTCCACAATTCAGGCATGCCGTCTATAATTACATTCAGATATTGTTCAGAATTTTATTGCCATCACTGTTGGAGAAGTTTCACACATGTGATGCACTTGTAGGTGGCTTTGCTTTCACCCTTCTATCCAGTTAATTCCAAACAACTTCAATTTGCTATAAGTGACTGTGCTCAATGGGGTCTGGAGTCTGAAGACTGTGCAGGCCATCCAATTCCTCAAGGCCTATCATCTTCTTGTATTCGTAGGTAGTATTTACAATACCTAGAAAAAAATTTTTGGACCATTGTCATGCTGTAAAATTATTCCCGGACCAAATATGTGTACACCACAGGGTATTGCATGGTGCATCGAAATGTGGTGGTTACCCTCTTTGTCCACTGTGCCAGCAACTATGTGTAAGTTGAAATCTGAGATCCAGCAGAAGAGCCCCAGGTCCTCATGCTTCCTCCTTCTTGTTTGACAGTTGTTGTCAGACACTGAGAAACCATTCTTTGATCTTCTCGAAGAAGGAGAAAAACCCTGTGTGATGTACCAAAGAGGTCAAATTCTCATACATCAGTCCATTGGACCTTTCTCTAGTCTTTATTAGACCACCAGAGTTGCTGCCTTGCTCAGGAAAGTCTTTTTTTATTTTGCAATCCTAGCAAATCTTATTATATTCTTTCATACTGATATTTAGCCTGTCAGACCGGCAGATAGAAGTCTTCTCTTCACACATGGTAACTTGATAACTTTTTCATACATTAAGTTTTGCTAGAAGATTTTGGGATGTGAGGTGCTGATCATGCAAACTGTTGCCTCTTGAACACTTGTCATCTTATTTTGCAGCGGCCTTTGGTCCTCCAGACCTCTTCCACTCAGAGTGTTCTCCAGTTTCTAAGTGCCTTATAATGGTATTAATAACTATTGACTGTCATGTAGGGTTTCTTAGCAATTTCTCAGCAGGACAAACCTACACTTCTACACTTCGTTTTTTTTTCTTATCATAATAATTTGCTCTGCCCTGAAGAGTAAAACTGTCAGAAGCCGGTCATGGAGGGGGTTGCAATGCTGTCTGCTCATTCACTGGTTGTGTAGAATCAGAGGTATGAAAATAATCTCCAAAAACTAAGACAACTCTAGGAATAGTGTGATTTCTATTTCAAACCAAAATGTGCAGACTATTGTTGTATTTGTGGTTAAAAATATATTATTTTTATGTTTTTACTTTACTTTTGAAACTTTGAACGATTTCCCCTTACTTGCTGCTCTAGAACTGTATTACTGACAAAAATTACAAAAAAGGAGAAGATCAAATTCAGAGAACAAAAAATCAATATCAGTGTCGGGGACAGCACAGGAGGCTAGTAACTCATACACAATAGTATATTAGAGACCTCGGAGAAGAGACAACAGAGGTGTTCAAAGATATATCTCATAGGCAGATGAGGTGCTAAAGATCAACCATTCCCTCTATGTCTAATTACAGTTATCCAACATCTGCTCACTATTTACTCTTATTTCCTCCATTTACTGCAAAACAAAAATCTTCTTTAAACCAAGCAGCAATAGATGGTGGTTGGAGAGACCTCCAGCTCCTAGGGATCAAGGCTTTAGTGGCAATCAAGAGGACAACAAATAAACTTCCCTTTACAGCATAAGCACCTGTAGACCTTTGGAGATGCATCTGAGAAGAAGAGAGGGATAGTTCTTCAATAGCACCCCAGTAATCACATTGATTATTTCAATCACTTTATCACAAAAAAAATTAATGCTTGGACATTCCCACCAAATGTGTTTCATAGTTCCAATGGTCTCCTTACATCTCCAACAGCATGAATGGACCAGAGTATATATTGCATGTGGTAGGGCAGCTAATATTTACCATCACAACATAACTTTGACATTCAATTCCTGTGTATGGCAAGAGGTTGATGCCTTATGTGTTAATATGCAGGATTTCGCCCAGTCCTCACTAGTGAAAGATCAGTAGGTTGTCAGGTATCTTTCAATAATGGGATTTATTGTGTAAAGTAAACATAAGATAATAAACACAAACCATCCCAGAAAGAAAACCTAAAATTAAGAGGGTGTATCCAAGAGGGCAGGAGGGGAAAAACAGAGTCCAGCAACAGAAACACAAAACAAAGATGCAAACAAAATGAAAACAAAAACTCCAAATGGCCCAATAACAAAACAGGAATAACCCAGCAGAGCAAATGCAGGAAGAACATGTCAAGAAAAATCTCAGGCACCCACTGAGGCCAAAGACTGGGCTTTATACGTTGGTCTAATTAGTAACCATCTCCACCAAGAAGAGAGCATAGAGGACGGAGTTAACCGGCTCCTTGCTGGAAGAAACAGCAGAGGCCAACTCCAAACTCCAGGATCAAAGGCACAAATCGTTACATAGGTTTCCCCATGGTCCAGCTATGTATGAGTAATGCATATATTTTAGATATGAGATGGGCCAGAACAAATATTAAATTAAATGGAGTTAGGTCTCTATGCAGATCCAGTTTATGCTTATTAGCGGTATAAATATGTATAATTTGTGTACTGTATATTGCAACTATTTGATGTTCGTTTTTTGGGGAGACAGTTTTTTTCATAAGGTTTTAAGAGGCGGTGACGTTATCTTGAAATGCAAGAGGTTTTTGAGGGAGATCAGAGCTATCAGGGAAAAGTCTGAAATTTTAAGGGTCGAATTTCCCAAGACCTGAGTGAGCAGTAAAAAGCTTCAGTTGCGGCACATATGTTTTACACAAGGAAAGTATAATATGAGATATAAGAGTTTAAGCAGACATTTAAGCCCTTGAGGAGCTGGATGGCACAATCCAGGGAAGGGCCAATAGAGGTGTTCTACATAGAGATTTTTCCAATCGAACCCATAATTTAGTGGACCTGTGATGAAACCAGTCTGTGTAACACCCTGGTGGTGGAGCCAGGTTTCTTTAATCCTGGATAACCCATTTAACTAAAACAATTTTCAATCACTGAGATGTATTCTACAAACGTGTCCCATATGAATGTAACACAGAAGAAATGAACCAGCTCAACCTTAACAAGTGTTTCAGCACAGATTGCACAGGCAATGGGCAATACATTATTAATGCTTCCAATTTAATTTTCATTGAGCGGTTCTTCTGTGTAGTATATAACTATAAATAGTCTGCACATAATGTATTATACCTTTATATGACAGTCAAATTATCAGTACTTCATGGGAATAGGTCATCACAGACCACCCTCTCTGACACTGTAATGGGATAGACAGGTACATATTCATTCCCAAAAATGTATATATAGGTACTTACTGGTACTCTCTGCAGTCACAAAGGGCAGCATGTATGAATGGGGCTGCACTATTTATTCTATTTTTAACCTGGCACACTCCAATTTCAGGCACATTACAGGGTGCCGGCGGCACTTTTTAATGCACCTGATTCCGTTGGGCGTGCTGGAGGCGGGGTGCACTAGAACCATACGAAGCTATAGATTTATAGCTTCATTATGGCAATTCCAGGCGCATTACTGCTGGAACAGGTAGGGCACTTTAAAAGTGCTTTACCTGATCCAGAATTGATGTTTATGCGCTACAATATACCTGATTTATGACTCGCAGTAGAACTGGTTCATTAATCAGGCACATTCTATGCTATAATGCGCATAAAAATTGGCATCTTAACCCCAAAAATCATACATGTTACCCAAAGTGTCCATGACCTGTATGCTAATGCACACCCAGGATTCTTATGTTGGTGCTGTAACGGGCTCCTGACTGTTCCTTTATATAGACTATTTGCTGTCTACATAAGGTACCAGTGAGGGCCAAGACAAAAATTTATATATTTAAAATCAGCGTCTTGTCATCTATCCAGATGTGTCATAATTTTGTGTAGGTAAATAGTAGTCATATATTCCTTTTACTAATATATTTATTCCTTTTTTCATTTACCTTTAGAGGTAGTTATCTAAAAAATGGAATATTGTAATGATAATGTATTGTCTTGTGTCTAAAGATAAGAGTCATCATGTTCTCGGTCTATATGCAGGAGAAGAACAGGACGGTGGTTACAGAGTTTTTTATGTTAGGATTTCAGGTCAGTCATGGTTTTAGACTTTTACAGTTTTGTCTTTTCATTTTGGATTGTTGCCTGATTATGTATGGAAACCTTCTGATCATCGCCCTGGTCTCCACCAGCAGGAACCTCCACACTCCAATGTACTTCTTCATCTCACAACTCTCCGTCACTGACATCTTACTAACAATGGATATTGTCCCCCCCTTGCTCCACATCCTCCTAAATAATGGGGCAACCATTACTTTTATTGATTGTATCTTTCAGTTTTATTTCTTTGGTGCCTCGGAAGCTTCTGAATGTCTTCTCCTCACTGTGATGTCTTATGACAGATATGTGGCCATCTGTAATCCCCTCCGTTACTCATTTATCATGACAAGTGTATGTTGTTTGATGTTGTCCATCATCTGTTGGATTTTTGGATTTTCTCTTGTTTTGATTGAAGCCATAACAATAGCAAAGCTAAACTTTTGTGGTTCTAATATCATTGACCATTTATTCTGTGACATTGTCCCTTTACTAGAGCTTTCCTGCTCTGAAACCTTTATTGTCCAACTGGAGGTTTATATAGCAGGCATTTTATTTGCTTTAATACCAACCACCATCATTGTAGTGTCCTATTTTTGCATTGCTTTAACTGTTTTGAGGATTCCATCTAGTATTGGTAGACAGAAAGCCTTCTCCACCTGTAGCTCCCACCTCATTGTGGTCTCCATATTCTACTGGACTATATTCAGTGTTTATATTGTCCCAACAAGAAGTCGCACGGTCACCATGAATAAAATCCTCTCCCTGTTATATACGGTGTTTACTCCTTTGTTTAATCCCATTATATACAGTCTGAGAAACAAAGACATTAAGAAAGCCATAGAGAAAACACTTCATAAGTGTGAGATCTGGTAAATCATCAAAAAAAAATTCTACAGACCACTGAGGTATTCACAGAGAGGGTTACACTGATCTATTGGAGTATCAGAGTATTATCTGCTTGTTCAAGGCAAAGTCATAGTCCACTAAGTTTAATAGAAGACAACCCACTAAGAAATTACTTTGGAGCAAAAAATTTCAAGAACTGCAGTACCTTTTTTGTTTTTTCATGGATTTATTCATACATAACCTATTTTTAATTGTAGTTATTATTTGCAGATGTAGCAGAGTTCAGCTTGACCGTGATATCAGGGCTTTCAGTGTTAAAAAGTAGTGAAAAGTTGAGATAATGTTCTGTGCTATAATATATATCATGGTGCGTTATCTGTCAGGTTTGTCTTTGCTTCATCTGTAGGTTCTCAAAGACTCAAACCCTTGAAGTACAGCCTTTCTCAGATCAATTACACATTAATGTAGTATCTACTAGGGATGAGCGATATTATCGCCAAAAGTTGAAATCAGCACAGTTTTTAGGCTTCTCGGAAATTTCAGATCATGTTGATAGTTTAGATGACAATCTTACAGATAATCTATTACTATCGCGCCATTTGCGGTGTTTCCTGACATTTTGGTGGCCAGCCAATCAGCACCGAGGACAGAGGGGGGTGAGGAGGATGTACAACGTCACCACTTTCCGGCGTATGGATCTCATTGGCTGCAAAAATCATGTGACCTTGTTTTATCTATGCAACTGCATTTCCTGTTCAGCTCATTCTCTGTCTATCACACTTCACAGCAGGACGTGTCTCTCTGCGTTTACACCAAAGCGTTCTAACAGCTCTGATAGTCCTTCTAAAAAAAAGAAACCATCCCCTACATTTTAAAAAAAGAGATAATTTAGAAAATTTCACTTCTTTTTGGGTTAAGAAAGTTTTAAAGATTTTCTGGTGTGGCAACCGGGGGCGGGGGGGGTTGGGGGCAGCGGAAGGGAAGGCTTTGGAAAGGGAAAGGAGATAATGTGCAGCTCAGTTTTTTTGGCCTTAAATTAAAAAAACCTTTTGTTTTACCACTTTTTTGGCCACAACCTCTGATGGGAGGTAAATTGCCCCTTTGTTTTTTTTACATTCTATTGCAATCACTCGGTCAGGTTCCCAAAACCCATTAAAATTTCCCTATAACTTTTTTAATATTTTAAATTTTTTTGCCAAAAGACTAGTTTACCATATTGGGGGACAATTTTTAACTCGGAGCGAGGAGCGCACATTTTCGGCGATTTTAAGCAAAGCTGCCCCTCATTTTAATTCGCCGCCCAGGGGCTCAACGTGGTGAAAATCCCCCTGCACCCGCCCGTGTGTAGGCGCAGTGCGGGACAACGCCAAAAAAAGTATTCCGATTCAACGGCTGGAAAACACGAGAAACATTTAAAATGTTTGTGAAAGCAAAAAAGTTGTCTTTCAAATGAAGAATGAATAAAAGGGAAAAAACAAAGCGGGCTAAAAACATTAAAAGTAGTGAAAAAATGGGGTCATTTAAAAAAAAAAATGAAAATAAATAAGATCGCTCAAAAAAAAATCTCGCTCCAGCTCCTGGGAAAGGATTATTTAAAAAAACGTTTTATTAGGTGTAAAAACATTATCAAAAAAAGGCTCAAACCTTCAAAAAAAAAAACTTAAAAAAATCACTAAAAAAAAACAAAACGGGGGCAACATCAGGAATTGTTTTTGGGAAATTGCCGGGAAAACAGTAATTCAAATTTTGTAAGCTCCTCTCATTGGAAACATAAACCAGCAATAAGAATAGGAGGACAGTGACCCATTATAACCATGGAGAGGTTTTGACCAACAAATTCAAAAGGCGGGACATTTTTTAAACTACATAAAAAAAGGCAGAAAAGGGGTGATTGGTTTTAACTAGCGGGGACTTGGCTCTCCCCTCCAATCAGACGGGGGCTGCTTGTCCCCTTGTATTAAGGGGAAAATCGGGCACGAAATCTCGCTCCGGCGGCATGGATATTAGTAAATAAATCTTTTTAATAAGTTTAAAACTTCTCGAAAAGAGCGAAAACCCTTTAAACATACAAAATAAATCACGAACAATTTTGTCGCGAACCGGCGCTACTAAGGAATTCAAATAGAGAATAGCCGGGGAAATACAGTAATCAAATTCTGTAAGCCATCAGAATAAGAGCACAGTAACCATTATAACCAGGAAAAGTATTGCCAATCAAATGAAAAAAAGGGGGGAAAAGTTTAGTAAAAAAAGCGAAAAGAGTTTGGTTGAACTACGGGGGCTTTGGGTTCCCCCAATCAGAGCGCGAGCTACTTTGTCCCATTGATCTATGGAGAATCAGAACAATGAAATTCGGCTCTCACGCCCGGGGGGCATGGAGTTTGATTTTAAAAAATCGTTTTTTTAGTTAAAAAAATTTTTTCTGAAAAAGCTCAAACCTTTTATAAACATAAAACAATCAAATCCCAACAAAGCGTTGTCGCGAACCGGTGCTTTCATCAGGGAAATTTCGATATAAAACATTGCGGGAAATAATAAATTTTAAAATTTTTTAAGCCTTTTTTCCATTGTCGGGAGAAAACCAAACCAAACAGAATAGGAGCGACAGTAACCATTTTTTAAAACCCATGGATAGTATTTTCCAATCAAAGAAAAAGGGGGGACAGTTCAAAATACGGTAAAAAAGGGAGAAAAAAGTGATTGTTAGCCCAGGCGGAGATATGAAAACCACCAATCAAAGTATGGCCATTTTTAGTGGAGAAAAAAGGGCGCGAAGAAGGGCGCCCTAAAAAATTATTACTGCTAGGAAATATTCCCAGAAAATGTCATTGTTTGGGGGAAGAGGGGTCTCTAGCTTACCCAAACAGCGGCTAGCACCTTTCCCTAGGTTCTATGGGGAAAAAAAAATGCAGAGGGGCTCTGTTTTTGATTGGCTAATTAAAAGGGCGCGGTTATTTGGGCCAAAGGGAGACCCGCTCTATGTTTTTATAATGCAATCTATAATAAAACTGTACATGCAGAAATAATATGAAAAGACTCCCAATTGTACCAACTCTATGTAAAATGACAATAATATGGGGGTAACAAAAATAAACAAAAAAAATTTTAATTCAATGAGTTCAGTCACCTAAGCACATTTTGCCCCATTCCGTTAGTTCTCCTTCCTTTTTCCCCCTCCGGGTCATTTAGACCACATTCAACTAGGTCTGCCTGTCAGAGCTGTTGAGCGCTGCAATGCGTCGCACATTGCCGAGCCGCAATCATACATGCCTCGGACTATTCGAATGTGCCGCGTCCCACTCCAGAACGCCCGCACCGTGCCCATTGCACGCCCCTTCATGTTAGGTGCATCTGAAAGTGGCGAAGGTAGCGCCTAACATAGCATCACTGCGTCCGACAGGGGATTCGAATTGGTGAGCAGCAGTTTTTGCCAGAAAATAGGCGCAACTCTCGATCATACATGTCGCCCATTGTTTTATACATATTTTATAGTAAATTATGCTTGTAGTCAGTGGTGCGAAGGCCGCCATATTAATCCATATAACATTTAAATAGTCTTGTTGCAGTCCGTGCGTTTGGTTGGCGCAGAGAGCTCAGTTGTACGCAAATTGTGTTATACATATTTTTAAGTAAATTACGCCTGTTGTCAGCGGTGGCAAAATCTCCATATGTAATCCATATAACTGTTCAACACTTCTATTTCACTCAGTGCGTCTCAGTTTGGCGCTAATCATGCACTTGTTGAAAACTATCAATTCCTAGTCCTACTGGGCAGTTGTAAATCCCTGGGATTGAAGGAAGAACACTGTTGATTTTGTCTTACGGTTTTCTTCCACCAGACCGCATTTCACAGGTATTTGCTAGAAACAAATCTGTTTCTAATCTTAGTTGTGTGTTGGAAATTAGAGGGATTTAAGAATAGCTGTGATTTGCCGTCTTTCAATAAGAGACTGTCAAAAACTCTTCCATACATTTTACATTTTATCTTTCGACATAGAGCGAAATGCAGGTGGTAAAGCGCGCAAAGAGGGGTGTAGGACATGGGGGGTAGAGGTACGTGAGAAGGGTGCCCCCTTCCATTGGGTGGCGACAACACGCAAGCCAGCGGGTCGTCGTTGCAGGACCGTCAGGCCTGTCATCGCGGGTCAGGGCCCTGTGAATCTCAGTAACGAACAGCATCGCCAATCTGTTCTTCAGTGGTTAATGCAACCTGTATCCAGCAGTCTTACCTCCTCGTCCTCCCAGTCACGGCCACAAATGTCATGTCAGCATTGTCATGAAGCGAAGGCAGCCCAAATGTCAACTTGTGTACCCGCCACCGTGGATAATCCATTTTCTGAAGACCTCTTTGATGACAAAATGCGGTTGGGGTCAGAAGGCCTTTTCAAAGATCAAGAGGCCAAAGAGGATGTTTTGTCTGCTCTGAAGCCCAATCGCTGATGCCATAAGAGGAGGAGAAGGAAGCCAGTCAATCGGCAAAAATCCCAGGCTGTCGGCAATGCCTTGCCGTGCCTGTTGCTTGCAGACCGCAGCTCCTAGATGCAGAATGTCAGGACGACAAAGTCACCTGTGTTGATGATGATGATGACGACATTGCGGATCCAGAATTTGCTTGTGAGCGCTTCATCACTGGACAAGGAGGAAGACGATGGGGTAGTGTGAGTACGGCTCCAGCCTCAAAAAGGGAGAGGGCGGTCGCAGAAGTCCGCTGATATGATTCTGCCAGCCATGGTCAGCGGAAACACCGCTCCTCGGTATGCCGGCAAAAAAGGTCCAGGACCTCTCAAGCCTGGGCCTTTTTTCGAGCAAGCCTCTGATTCACATAGCGATGTCATATGCCGGATTTGCCGTAAACGCATCAGTAGAGGCAAGAATCTTAGGTGTTAAACCACCACCAACATGCCCTAGCCCACATGCAGCGAATGCATGAGTTGAAATGGAGGGAACACTTGGCCATAAAAGGCCACACTGATGCCGGGCTTCCAATCACTGTCACACCCTCTGTCTCGGCCTCCTCCCGCAACCACCAAGCGTTCCTTAACTGCCCATGTCTCTCAGAGTCATGATCAAGGATCAGCCTCCGCTTCAGTGTCCACCGTCGCCGAGTACCACCCAGCAAATACCAGAGACCCATCCTACCCCATCTCCTTCCACCAGTTTGATGACCTGCATGCCATACAGCGGCCAGTCTAGGAGATCTGGTAAATCATGTACAAAATTCACTGACCCATTGGGGTTTCAGATGATTATCAGCCTGATCCAGGCAAAGTCATGGTCCACAAAGTTCTAAAGATGGCAGCCGCTTAATGAAATCACTTTGGAGGTAATAATTGTAATGACTTAGTTATATTCAGTTTTCATGGATTTATTCATATATCACCTATTCTAAATTTGTAATTACTTATGGATGTAGCAGGGTTTAGCTTGATGGTGATATCAGAGCTTTTGTGTTATCTGTTCTTAGATCACAAACAAAGTAAATGAAAAGCAGTGAAAATCTTGAGATAACTTCTGGGAAGTGTGCTACATTATCAATTTCATCTTTACTACATCTGTCGGTAATGAAAGACTCAGGTCCATGACGTGAAGTCTTTCTTAGATCAACCTGCTTATAGGCGCCTTCAAAAAACATTTTATCAGCAGTACTACAAATCCATTTTTTAACCGTATTAAATATTTTAAAAGATTCATTGAAGACACTATTTATCTGGGATGGCCCGCCAGCCACCTTTGTGAACTTTGTAGAGTTCCTAAATGGTAATATCTGGGGTAAAAAATTTACAGCCACATACAATCAGCAAGAGATAGTGTTTTTAGACCTGCATTTATATGTAGATCAAGGCAAAATAGCTTCAAAAACCATTTTAAACACACCGACTTAAACAACTATTTATCTTTTAAATCGAGTCATCAAAAGAAATGGATTAAAAACATACCGTATGGGCAATACCGCCGTATAAAAAAGAATTGTACTAATGAAAAAATTTTTAATCAACAGGCGGATATGCTTACAAACAAATTTACAGAAAAAGGTTATCCGACTGAACTTTTAAAGGGGGCAAAAGACAGAGCAGCGAGTAAATCCCAAAACCAACATCTGAAATTAAATAGAACAACAAAGAAATGAATCCAAGCAATCAATTCAATGTATGCTTCATCACAACACACAGTTCCCAGTACAAGGAGATACAAAATATTATGAGAAATCATTGGCACATTTTACAGCATGATCCAATACTTAAGGAGGAACTTCCAGAGCACCCTAAATTTGTCTATAGAAGAGACAAAACACTAAAAAATATTTTGGCGCCTTCTAAACTGAGGCAACATAAAGCAATACAGAATTAAATAGAAATTACGAATGCATTAGAAAATAAGAAAAGTAAAACGGGTTTGTAAGGTCCTCAAATAATAGGCTCTCAAAAAACTAGATAGGGTGTTTTAAGTTAGTTTCATTTTTAAATACATTTCTAACAAAGTTTTATATATTTCTTTTTATATATATTAAATGAATAAATTGTTTTTTTCTTATATAAGTTTCAATACAGACGCAGAGCAGGTTTTAATAGATTGAGAGTTGATTATCAATGAACGTAATTGACCACAAGTGAGTCTCATTTTGGGTAATAGACTGTATTTATTTATTTGTCATTTCCTGTACATCTGATGAAGTGAGGTTGTATCCTCACGAAACGCGTCATGTACTTTTAATAAATAAGATTTATATTCTGCTCAGTTTTCATACAGGCTTTAGTCTAAGAGCGCTCTAGCTTTTACTTCCCAAATTAGCAGCTTTCAGGATTCCTGGAGCTGCAATACTTAGTATTTCTTAGATCAATTACACATCATTGTGGTGTCTATTGGTAAAGACAAGCAAGGGGGCAAATTTGTAGGACAAGCTTCTGCAGGTCATAAATACAGGGCAGTGTAGAGTCAATACCACAAGTCTGGCTCAGGCATCACCTTTACCCTGGTCTGGCTGTTCTTCTGCAGGTCATACATACAGGGCAGTGTAGAGTCAATACCACAAGTCTGGCTCAGCATCACCTTTACACCTGGTCGTGGCTGTCTTCTGCAGGTCATACATACAGGGCAGTGTAGAGCCAATGCCACAAGTCTGGCTCAGACACCACCTTTACCTGGTCTGGCTGTTCTTCTGAAGGTCATACATACAGTGCATTGTAGAGCCAATACCACAAGTCTGGCTCAGACACCACCTTTACCTGGTCTGGCTGTTCTTCTGCAGGTCATACATACAGGGCAGTGTAGAGACAATACCACAAGTCTGGCTCAGGCACCACCTTTACCTGGTCTGCTGTTCTTCTGCAAGGTCATACATACAGGTCATTGTAGAGCCAATACCACAAGTCTGGCTCAGGCAGCACCTTTACCCTGGCCCTGGCTGTTCTTCTGCAGGTCTACATACAGGGCAGTGTAAGAGCAAATACCACAAGTGTGGCTCAGGCACCACTTTTACCCTGGTCTGGCTGTTCTTCTGCAGGTCATACATACAGGGCAGTGTAAGAGCAAATACCACAAGTCTGGCTCAACACCACCTTTACCCTGGTCTGGCTGTTCTTCTGCAGGTCATACATACAGGGCAGTGTAGAGCAAATACCACAAGTCTGGCTCAGGCACCATCTTTACACTGGTCTTGCTGTTGATCTGCAGGTCATACATATAGACGCAGTGTAGAGCCAATAGCACAAGTCTGGCTCAGACACGACCTTTACCAGGCTCGGACTGGGCCGCCGGGGGACCGGGGAATCCCCCGGTGGGCCCCCCCGAGCTGCTGGGGGCCCCGGAGGCAGTGCCGTCGCTCCCGGGGCCCGTCCGCCGCATCCGGTCCCTGAACGCCAGGGCCCTGCGTCCCGAGCACTCAGGGACAGGTCCCGGGAGTTGGGGACTAATGTCCCCGACTCCCGATGCTGCGCGGTGTCAGCGGAGTGCAGCGCCGCTAGCGCTGCGCTCTGCTGATCGCCCTGGCAGGCATAAGGCACTAGGCCTTAAGCCTACCGGGCGCGGCCTCCAGCGGTGACATAGGCGGCACTGTGACGTCATATCACAGCGCCGCCTATGCCGTGCGCAGGTATAATCCGGCGGCAGCTGCTGTGGCGGTCAGGAGCGGGAGTCAGGTAAGTAGTTGTGTGTGTGTGTTGTTTTTTTTTTTTTTAATATAAGAAGGGGACCCTGGCTAATTGATAAAGGGGCCCTGGCTACTTGATAAAGGGGCCCTGGCTAATTGATAAAGGGGCCCTGGCTACTTGATTAAGGGGCCCTGGCTAATTGATAAAGGGGCCCTGGCTTCTTGATAATGGGTCCCTGGCTAATTGTTAAAGGGGACCTGGCTACTTGATAAAGGGGTCCTGGCTAATTGATAAAGGGGCCCTGGCTAATTGTTAAATGGCCCTGACTACTTGATAAAGGGGCCCTGGCTAATTGATAAAGGGGCCCTGGCTATTGTTAAATGGCCCTGACTTCTTGATAAAGGGGCCCTGGCTAATTGATAAAAGGGCCCTGGCTAATTGATAAAGGGGCCCTGGCTAATTGTTAAATGGCCCTGACTACTTGATAAAGGGGCCCTGGCTACCTGGCTAATTTATAAAGAGGGCCCTGGCTACCTGACTACTTGATAAAGTTGCCCTGGCTACCTGGCTAATTGATAAAGGGGCCCTGGCTACCTGGCTAATTGATAAAGGGGCCCTGGCTAATTGATAAAGGGGCCCTGACTACCTGGCTAATTGATAAAGGGGCCCTGGCTACCTGGCTAATCGATAAAGGGGCCCTGGCTACCTGGCTAATCTATAAAGTGGGCCCTGGCTAATTGATAAAGGGGCCCTGGCTACCTGGCTAATTGATAAATTGGCCCTGGCTAATTGATAAAGGGGCCCTGGCTACCTGGCTAATCTATAAAGGGGGCCCTGACTACCTAATACAAAAGGGGGGCCCTGACTACCTAGGAACTAAAGTGGGCCCTGACTACCTGCATACTATCTAAAGTGGGCCCTGACTACCTGCATACTATCTAAAGGGAGCCCTGACTACCTCCAGCCTACGTAACGGAGACTCACCAACACTTACCTACAGCCTACCTAACTGGGACCTACTTATCTACTTGGGGTCTATTTACCTAGCCACCCGTGGTCTACTTATTTACCTTACTTGGGCCTACAACTTATCCAGTGGGGGTCTGCCTACCTAAATAGGGCCTATCTAGTTATCTGGGGCCTTGCCCATTTGCCTACCTACCTAGAGTCTTAACTACCTACCTGGTAATATAATTGAGAAGGGAGCAGTGCATAGTTGTAGCATTATCTCCAGGGGTCAGTTCTCTCCCCACCCTCCAACCCCTTAGGATACAAGGCCTCTAAGTTATGGCCTGTACCCGCTCTCCCACCCCTGGGAAGCTTGTACAGAGGTTGGAATAGGTAAAGAGATGCTGGAAAAGTGAGGATTCTAAGATATTTGTGTGTAATTTCTGGAGGGATGAGTTGTGGTCGGGACAAGTCATCATGGCGGTGCGGAACGGATGCAGAAGAAAAGGGAATAAGAACGGCTCATAAGATATGACATCTCCGGTGAGTCCCTGGATGTCAGGGGTTATTTTACTTCTATATTGGATCAGTGCTGTATTCACTGTAATGTGATGTGACCCGAGCTGGTGTCTGACCTCTATGTGGTCTCTATATGGTGGTGTTGTAGGGAAACAT
Source organism: Phyllomedusa bahiana (assembly GCA_025379985.1). Classification (NCBI taxonomy): domain Eukaryota; kingdom Metazoa; phylum Chordata; class Amphibia; order Anura; family Hylidae; genus Phyllomedusa; species Phyllomedusa bahiana. The sequence continues at coordinate 148,171 of JAODAL010003588.1, forward strand.
GGTGGTGAGGTGCGTGACCAAGGGAAACATGGAGGGGGATTTTGTATGTGGGTGGAGGGGATATTGTATGTGGGTGGAGGGGATATTGTATGTGGGGTGGAGGGGAATATTTTAAAGTGGGTGGAGGGGGAATATTGTATGTGGGTGGGGGGATATTGTATGTGGGTGGAGGGGATATTGTTGTGGGTGGAGGGGGATATGTATGTGGGTGGAGGGGATAGTGTATGTGGGTGGAGGGGGATAATTTTATGTGGGTGGAGGGGATATTGTATGTGGGCTGGAGGGGGATATTGTATGTGGGTGGAGGGGGATATTGTATGTGGGGGGAGGGGGATATTGTATGTGGGTGGAGGGGATATTGTATGTGGGTGGAGGGGGATATTGTATGTGGGTGGAGGGGATAGTGTATGTGGTTTGGGGGGAGATATTGTATGTGGGTGGAGGGATATTGTATGTGGGCTGGAGGGGGATATTGTATGTGGGTGGAGGGGATATTTTATGTGGGTGGGGGGGATATGGATGGAGCTACTTAGCCTGTGTCTATGGGTATTGTTAGACTGACATATGTGTGAGATAGACAGATATGTGACTCATTCATTGCTAATTTTACTACACAATACAGTTCTGTTTTGCACACTGTATTAAAGTGGTAAAAATGGGCGCGTTTATGTCCGAGGGGGCCGGTAATATGTTCATGTACATTAGGGTGGGCCCCCCAAGATCAACTCCCCTGTGGGCCCCAGACCACCCAGTCCGACACTGACCTTTACCCTGGTCTGTTCTTCTGCAGGTCATACATACAGGGCAGTGTAGAGCCAATACCACAAGTCTGGATCAGGCACCAAACCTTTACCCTGGGCTGTTCTTCGCAGGTCATACATACAGGGATATAGAGCCAATACCACAAGTCTGGCTCAGGCACCACCTTTACCCTGGTCTGGCTGTTCTTTGCAGGTCATACATACAGGACAGTGTAGAGCCAATAGCACAATTCTGGCTCAAGCACCACCTTTACCCTGGTCTGGCTGTTCTTCTGCATGTCATATATACAGATGCAGTGTAGAGCCAATAGCACAAGTCTGGCTCAGACACCACCTTTACCCTGGTCTGTTCTTTCTTGCAGGGCATAATACAAGGGCAGTGAAGAGCCAATACCCCAAGTCTTTGGGTCAGGCACCACCTTTACCCTGGTCTGACTGTTCTTCTGCAAATTTATACATACAGGCGCAGTGTAGGGGTCAATACCAAAAGTCTGGCTAAGGGACCACATTTTCCCGGGTCTGGGTGTTCTTCTGTAGGTCATACATACAGGGCAGTGTAGAGACAATACCACAAGTCTGGCTCAGGCACCACCTTTACCCTGGTCTGGCTGTTCTTCTGCAGTTCATACATACAGGACAGTGTAGAGCCAATACCACAAGTTGGCTAGGCACCACCTTTTCCCTGGTCGTTCCCCCTGCAGGTCAAACACGGGCAGTGTAGTCCCAATACCACAAGTCTGGCTCAGGCACCACCTTTACATGGGTCTGGCTGTTCTTCTGCAGGTCATACATACATGGCAGTGTAGAGCAAATAGCACAATTCTGGCTCAGGCACCACCTTTACCCTGGTCTGGCTTTTCTAACTGTTCTGCGCCTAGATTTGGCATGAAAGAATCATAAATGTGTCTAATTCTACGAATGTGGTACGACACCCCCAGAACATCACAAACTTTTGGCACATTACAAAGTGTCGTGGTGGTGCTTTTTGCGCCAAAGTTTGGAGTGTGACTGTTCATACATTCTTTTTTTTTTCTCTATTCTTTTCTGTGTTTTGTATGATGTAACCTGTGTAATTATGAATATGATGTTTTATCATTTAGGACTTTAAAGTGGTTTTCTCACCATTCTGTTTCACAGAGCCACAGTCAGCTTCAGGCTCACACTTCCTGTTCAGACTGTGGGAGGTTCTACAGCAGTGACTTTCATATCAGCTCTGCTATTCCTAATTGAGCCTGTTGCAGTGACATAAGTGCAGGAGGTTTGTAAACTGTAGGCAAAAAGCTACAGAGCTCAAAAAGGTTAAAGTTTGCCACTAACATAGAAAACCCCAGTTTTGTTCTGGGAAAACACTTGCTGATAGTGGCATCCCCAGGGGACAGAGGGCATTGCACGCCCCTGTATTATTTTTGCTTGAAAGGGCTGATTTTCAACAGCATTTCTCCTGCCACATCATGAACTGTGACTGGTTTATATGAGAAAACCACGTATGCATAATATTAAACTAACCCACATAGTCTCTGCATCACCTCTACATACACTATATAATGAAAATCATCTGACAACATTTTTTTTTTTAAAAGCTCTTATTTTTGTCTGATAATGTAATCCCTTAAAAAAAGTACAAAAACTCATATCAACATCAAAGTGGTCCCAAATTAAAACATCAGTTCACCCCACAAAAAAAACCCTTACACAGCTCTGTATACAGAAAAATTAAAAAAGTTATGGCTTTTAAAGGAAGTGTTGCATAAATATTTTTTACCAAAAAAAAACACTTAAAAAAAAAAAAAAATATATAAAAACAAAAATTGGGTACGCCGAATCATTTCAACCCACAGAGTAAAATTAACTTGTCCCGGATACGCACGGTGAACCTATTTAAAAATAAAAAAAAAAAACACTGCTGGGATTGCAGATTTTTTTCACCCGGCTTCCAAAAAGCTTTTAAAAGGGCGATCAAAAGTCTTGTCCCCCAAAAAGATACCAAAAAAAACATCCCCCCCATCCAAAAAAACAACCCCCTCCCCAACTCCAAAAACAAAAAATAAAAACTTATGGCTCTCAGACTATGGCGATGCAAAACGTTTTCCTTTTAAAATAAAAGTGTTTTTTTGTGAAAAAAGCATTAAAACATTAAAAAAATACAAATTTGGTATTGTGTAATCGATAACCTGCTGAGTAAAACTAGCATGTATTTATACCGCACAGTGACTGCGTAAAAATAAAAATAAAAAACACTACCCGGATTGCTGTATTTTGTACAAAATCCTCACAAAAACCTTAATAAAAAGTGATCAAAGCATCACATCCCCCCTTAAAGGGACCAAAAAAAACATAACTCACTCGTAAAAAACAAGCCCACAATCAGCTCTGTATACAAAAAAATTAAAAAAGCATGGGTGTAGAAATAACAACATAAAAACCAAAATTTTATAAATTCACTTCTATTTGTTAAAGTAATAAAACATAGAAAAAAAATACATAAAATTTATACATTGTAATTGTCCGACTCCCATAGTAAATTTTTCCCGTCATTTATCCCATATGGCAATCTGTAAAAAAGAAGCCCCAAAAAAAATGACGGGGAACTGCGTTTTCACCCCCCTTTTTATGGCCCAATGCAAAAAAAACCCACGGGGAAAACCTTGCGCCAAAAATGCAAAAAACACCCCCAGAGAATCCAAAAAGGGGCAACTTCTGGAAGGTTTCACCTGTTCTATACTTTGGGGGCTTTGCAGATGCGACATGGCCCACCAATATCTGTGCTCCTAAAGCCAAATAACCCCCCCTACTTGAAAACCCCCCCGCCCTGCCCCAAAAACAGTTTCACCCACTGTGGGTATTGCCGAACTTGGAAAAATTGCATAAAACAAATTTTTGGGGGCTTTTTTTTCCCGGATTCCCTTTCAAAAATTAAAACATTTCACTAAAATGCAGATTATTGGAAAAAAAAATATTTTTTTTTTTATTTTAGAGCCGAACGCAAAAAAAAAATTTGTTGAAACACTGTGGGTTCGACATACTCACTTTTTACCTCTGGATATATTCTGGTAAGGGGGTGTGTAGTTTCAATTGGGGTCTTTTAGGGGTATTTATTAAGCTTTGGAACCTCTAGGTGTTCCGCAAATCTGAAATCGAGCACCTAGAATAAAATTGTAATGAAAATGAGACCCCAGAGTACGGTTTGTGCTACCTCCTACTCTGGGGTTGTGGTTGAGCAAATAGCGCACCTAGGGCCACAAATGGATATCTATGAAAACGCATGAATTGGAGATCAATATTAAGTTGCATTTCCTGATCACATTTACCGTATTCTTGTGATAATGGATACAAATGTAAAAAATCTGCAAAAAAAGTGAAAATTTTTAATTTGACTCCACATTGCTTTAATTTCAGTGTGAATTATCTAAAGGGTCAACAAATTCTTAAATGCTTTTTTAAATACTTTAAGGGGGTTTGTAGTTTCTTAGAATGGTGTCATTTATTTGGGGTATCTAACTACTGGCCCTTCTCAAAGCCACGTCAGAACTGGACTTGTCCCTAAAAAAATCTATATGTGTTTAATTTTCTTGAAGTTGTGAAAAAAATTACACAATAGATTAAGCCCCTTATTATGGTACAAAGAAAAAATAAACATTAAAAAAATGCCAAACCTACAGTAGAACATCATGGTAGATGCTAGTTATAAACAATTTTGAGTGGAATAACTGTCTTACACGCAGAATTTTTGAACTTTTGAAAATTTGCTAATTTTTTTAAATTTCTGACATTTTTTATATTTCCCAATAAACAAGGACTTTCTGGACCAAAATTGTATTACTAACTTAAAGCACACTGTGTCACGAGAAAACAATCTTCTGATCACTTGGATAGGTAAAAGTGTCAAAAAGTTATTCTCACATAAAGGTGAACAATGTAAGATTTTAAAAAACCAGGGTCTCTGTCAGAGAGGCAAAACGGGCTAGGCGGCTACGGGTTAATGCAAATTTTCTTCACTAAGTTGTTCCCTGTATCAGTTTACTGTTATGGATGGTAATTCCGGCTTCTCCTCACCTGTATAGGTATAAAAATTAACCAGAACATCTTCTCCCATTGACTTTAATGGGAATCGCCGATTGTTCGAGATCGAAAATCAACACGATTTTCTTTAAAAACAACAATCGACTCGATGTAGATTTTTTTAGTGATCGCTCATTTCTAGTTATGATTGTAAGACAGATACATCATGTAAAATAGTTTTTAACTAGCATTTACCATGTTGCTTCTCTATGTTAGCTTCAGTTGGATCATTTGGAGGTTGGAGAGCTTAAGGGTTTTTGATACAATTTTTTACATTTACAAGAAAATTACAAACCCAGATTTCTAGAGACCACTACGGTAGTGATGTTGTATTGAGGGGCCTGTATGTCAAATATCCCCACAATTCATCCCCCCAAAAAATATACCCAACAAAATATTCAAAACAACATTTATAAAATCCACCCTTTAGGTGTTTAACAGGAGATAAAGCAACATAAAGCTAAATTTTATTTTATTTTTTGCAGATTTTCAATTTTAAACCATTATTTTTGGAACTTATTATATCTTAACAGAGAGACACTCAATATTAAGCCCTTAATGACCTTGCAGTTTTTTTTTTTTTTTTTAGGTTGACACATTTGTTTTCTCATCCTCGCTTGCCAAGAGACATAACTTCTTTATTTTTCCACATATGAGGGTTTTTATTTAGTGGGACAAGATGTACTTTCTAGTTGTGCTATTCACTGTACAATTAAATATACTGGGAAACTGCAAAAAAAATTCCCAGTGGACAAAATGTGAAAAATAAAATATACTTGCACCATATTTGCAGGGATTTCACTCTCCGGTGTAAATGATGTGTTCTCTGTATTTTGAAGGTTGATACAATTTCAGCAACACCAAATGAGTATGGTTTTTGTTATGTTTTGGTACAAATTTTTGAAATTTGCGCCACTGCTCCATTTTCTGCGACTAACAATTTTTTTCATTAACACTTGAGTGAGGGGCAATTTTTCCAGGCTAAAGTTTACTTTTTATTGGTACCAGCTTCACATGCGACTTTTTTGACTAAATTTATTGTAAATTTTTATGGGCGTGAAATGGTAAAACCCTCCCCCCGCAATTTTGGTCATTGTATTTTTTTATTTCTATGGTTTTCAGCGTACGGGATTAATGATATTATTTTTTAATAGATAAGAACTTCCTGGACACGGCAATACCAAATATATGTCATTTTTTATTAGTTTATTCTTTTGTTTTTAAAATGGCAAAAAATAACATATTTACTTACACGTTAAAACATTTTTTTTTATTGCTTTAACTTTGAGTCCCCCTAGAGTACTTCATCACTAGGGGATTCAATCATTTATACAGCCTAATGCATTGTAATCCACGGGATGGTGCCGGCAATTAACAGCTAACACTGGCCGGCTATGTAGCATGATCGTTCCGTGATCCTGTTACAAAGCCTCTTAGTGACCCTGGGACATACTCATCCATCCAGGATCATTAAGGGGTAAATATCCCTAAATCTGCTTTTTTTATATAAATATCCCATGTGTGGCCTTAATTTGATATTTGAATCAACTACAAGCCTCAAAACAGGAGGAAGATCTACTGGATTTTTTTATTAGAATAATTTTTATGCACCATATCAAATTTCCAGACACCTGAAGGTGTTAAAACCTATAAAACATCCTTACAGAGACCCCCTTTTAGAAACTACATCCATTAAGGAACTTATCTAGGAATGTAGTGAGTATTTTGACCCAACAGGTGTTCACAGATTTTTTTGTAGATTAGGGCCATGATGATAGAAAATTAGATTTTCTCAGTAAAAGTGCCATAATTTTTGTCATTTTTACAAGAAACTGAGAAGAAAAAACACATCAAAACCTTCCGTTACTAGAACTTTTCTTTCCTGATACCTGTATTCTTTAATTGGAAATGTATTTAATGGGCGTTCCAATTGTTTTTATCCCAACCACCATCTTTGTAGTTTGCTATATTCTTGCAACTAAGGATCCCATCAATACTGGTAGACAGAAAGCCTTCTCCACCTGTAGCTCCCACCTCATTGTGGTCTCCATATTCTACTGGACTATGTTCCCTGTTTATATTGTCCCAACAAAAGGCCAAACAGTCACCATGAGTAAAATCCTGTCCCTGCTGTATACTGTGTTCACTACTTTGGTCAACCCCGTTATATATAGTCTGAGGAATGAAGACATTAGGAAAACCGTACAGGAAATGCTTCATAAATGCAAGATCTGGTAAATCATCTACAATATTCTATACAGATCTTTTGGGGTGAACTAATCCTTAATCAGTCACAGAAGACCTTATACAAATATCATATTCATTATAAGAGGATAGTTACCCATGTGCTGTATGGACTGATGACTGGCAGCACCCACAAGAGCTGATCTTTTTACCTTTTGTGGATTATCTGTATCCTCTGCTTCTCTCTGGACTCTGGACTTTTCCACACATTAATCAAGTAAATCTCAGATTAAGCCCTTCTCCGTTGCAGTTTTTGGTCTTAATTTTTTTCCTCCCTGCCTTCCAAAAGCCATAACATTATTTTTAACATTTTTTTAACCATATTAACATATGAAGGTTTGTTTTTAGCAGTGTAAGTTGCACTTTTTAACAGTGTCAATGACCATAGCAAATAATGTACTGGGAAACCAAACATAAATTCCAAGTCGTATTAAAGGGGTTGTCTCACTACAAGTTTTTTTTATGTAAAAGATCTTGCAAAACCCTTTGTCCAGCAATAACTGCATCCCTGTTAAAGGGGTGTTTTCACAAAGCATAGTGTACTGAACAAATCATCTCTCAGCTAGTTGTGAGCTCAACGTGTATGAAAATGATGAGGTTGGTGATTGTGGCTTCCCATTCACTTTTATGGGAGCACCCGAATATAGCTGAGCGCAAACATATGGCTGTCTGATTGCTTGCATGCATGCAGGCACAAGATTTGTTTCTTAGTGATTTTAGACAGGAAAAGCTGCTATTTAGATAGTTAGTTAGTTAGTTAGTTAGGGGGGTGTGCAGCAAGCTTAGGGAATCATAGACAGCAGTAGTTAGGGCTCTCGACGCATCTTTGACGCATCTTTGACTGCATCTTTTCCACACGCAGAAGCTGTTATTTGGTGACATTGGCAGGCTCACATAACGCCTAACTCTCATAAACATCATATTAATTTAATCATACTCAGTGCCCAAAATTTCATTTTTTTCCAGTTTTGGGGGTTCAGTTATTGTATAACGCACCGTTTGCAAATCTCCTATAGAAAGAAATATATTTAAAATAGTGGTTGATTGGTGAAATTTTTTGTGAGTGGAGAAAAGTTCATTTTTTGCAGAACTATAATATTTAGCTTTTGAACATGGTGAGAACTAGAGGTAGTAAGCGAGCAACGAAGTTCGTAGGAAGTTGAGATAGTGGTATAAGACAAGGCACTTCTTCCAGTGCTCCGGACAACACACAAGCGAGCACATCATCAGTTGCAGGACCGTCAGGCCTGTCATCGCTTGCTCGGTTTCCTGTGAATCTCATTTCTGAAGAGCATCACAAATCTGTTCCTCAGTGGTTAAAAGACCCTGCATACCCTACATCCTCTTCCTCTCAGTCACGGCCACAAATGTCATCATCATCATCATCATCATCATCATCCTCATCATCAGCCCAACCTGAAGCAAACATGGGCCGAATGTCACAACCCAATATACAGACCACTCCAAATAATAAATATTCTGAAAAGCTCTTAGATGACACAATGCGGTTGGGGTCAGAACACATTTCAAAAGATAAAGAGGTCAAAGACAATGTTTTTGTCTACTCTGACGCCAAATTGCTTATGCCCTCAGAGGAGGAGAAGGAAGCTGGTCCATGAGCAGAAATACCGGGCGGTCAGCAAAACCTCACACTGCCTGTGGTTTCTAGCCCACAGCTTGAGGATGTAGACTGTGAGGAAGAGGAAGTCACCTGTGATGATGATGACATTGCAGATCCAACATGGTATTTTGAACAGCAGCTGGTGAGCGCAACATCAGTGGAGGAGGAGAATGATGGGGTAGTGTTAGTGTGGGTCCGGCCTCAGAAAGGGAGAGGGCGCTAACACAAGTCCGCTGACATTACTCCACCAGCCTCCACATAAACTGTCTGATATGTGATGTGGCAACTCACTGGAATTCCATCCTCCACATGTTCCAGCGATTGTGGCAGCAGAATAATGCCATTATGCAGTATGAAACGTCACATGGCCTGACTATCAGTGGTGCGGACCTCGGAGTGTTGACCCATGGAGAGAGGAGCCAGGTGAAAGGTCTTTGCATTATCCTTGACAGTTTTGAAGAGACCAACAAAATGGTCAGTCCGGACGATGTCCTTGTCAGCATGAACATTGTGGTTATACTTTTACTGGAACAAGCTTTAGGCACTCTGCGGCAGCAGGTTCCAGCAGTGATGTAGGAGGACACAGAGTCTTACTCGCTGGAGGATGTAGAAGGCCCAACTGTTTTGCAACTGTATAGGTCTTCTTTAGGCGGTGGTTCGAGGCTGAGGGCGGGTGCAGGACGGCAGTTCAGCTCAAAGAGTAGAGCATATGAGGCTAGCCAGGGCTCTGGTGATGGTCAGGATGAGGAAGTGGAGGAAGATGATAAGGCAGGGGTTGACACCACCGGTACCGAATACCCTTCGGTCGTAAGAGGTTAGCTCAGATTTTGGGAGGAAGAAGAGAAGGAGGAAGAGGAGAAAGATCTGGTTAGTGCCCCTCGACCTTGTTGCTTGGGAGATCCCAGCAGCATTTCACACATGAGTGCTTGGATGCTACATTATCTGCAACATGATCCACGCATCAAGGAAATAAAAATGAACAGCGATTACTGGGTGGCCACCCTGCTTGATCCACATAACAAATAAAAAATGACAGTAGAATGCAAGAATTTGAGACAGTTCCCATTGACCAACTTGAGACATCTGTTGTGTTTTCATCACATTCCAATGTCATGGTGGAACAGCTTCAGCAACGTGCCAGCAGTAGAATGGAAAGTAGCTGCAGCAGAAAGCAGTGTGGCAGAAGTTTACATTTTTCACTCGTTTTTTACCACCTCACCAATCCCTGCACGGGGAGCATTCAGACACACAAAGACCACCATTAGAGCATGGTCCATGACTATCTGTGGCTCAACACCAATGTTTTTGGACATGGTCTGGACTAGAGATGGGCGAATTGATTCTAACGAAGTGGAATTCGTTTAGAATTTCAGGAAAACTTCGGTTCGGAACGAAGTCGAACTTTGGGGTATTTCGCATGAACGAAGTGTGCTTTTGATTGATAAAATGGCTGCGAGCACATGGCGTTACATGGGGCAAAGAACTCTGGGAGGAAGAAGGGCATAGCCTACATGACATGTGCAGAGATGAAGCCAATCAGAGACCGGCGGGATTCTGTGACGTCACCGCACTATATAAGTCCGGGCGCGACGCTGGGAGCTCATACCGCTCTCACTGTACTGATTAGGGAAGGTGCTGCCACGGCTGCTAATGATATCTCTTACTAAAGAACTCATTTTTATACAGCGATTTTTTGGGGGTGTCACAGCTTGTCTCAGAGACTGCTTCTCTTAACGTTCTAATTCTGATTTTGTGGGGTATTGGAACTGAAGTCCAGTGTGCGTCCAATGCAGCTGCATATACATTTTAATCCTATCTGCTCATAGCACATTGAATATCCAAGGGTTATCTACGCCTGTTCCTGTTGTATTCATTTAAAGAAACAGAGTTTTTACAATACAAATTCCACTTAATTTTTGGTTGCTCAATTCTTTTGCGCAATTTACATACAGGGGTTAATTAAGCGTTGTTCTGCTGTTGTGGCGACTAAAAGAAGCCGTCTTTTTCACCGCCAAAAAATACATTTTGCCTGTAGCAGAATTCATAACCGAAGGTTACTTACAAGTTTTTTTGTTCTTGTGTACCGTAAAATACACGCCATTTTAACATGCTACAAAGCTGGTAATTTTTGGTTGCTCAATTCTTTTGCGCAATTTACATTCAAGGGTTAACTAAGCATTTTTCTGAAGTTGTACTTAGTAAAAGAAACGTTCTTTTTCACCGCCAAAGAAGCAATTTTGCCTGTAGCATAATTCATATCCGAAGGTTAATTAAGTCTGTTTGTGCTTTTACATTCAGTAAAATACACAGTGTTTTTAAACGACACATACAAGTAAATTTTTCCTGGACATTTGTGGAGCGAAATTTATATTCAAGGGTTACCCAAGCTTGTTACTGGATTCATTTGGAGTCAAATACAGGGTGTGTATTTATCAAATGCAGATATCTTCATCAAACAGTGTCTGTACATTTTAGAACAAACAGTATGTCAGACAGAGAGGTGGCAGGCTCTTCACCTGCGAGTGGCAGAGGCACAAACATTCCAGGCCCAGGTCGCAGCACAGCAAGGGGACGTCGCAGCAGGCCGTGTGTTGTTCAGCAACCCAATGGTTCTTGATTGGTTGACTAGGTCATCCACTTCCTCCCAGATGACATCTGACAACCCCAGCCAAGATTCGGTGGGAACGTCAGACACAACCCTTAGTTGGCATGGCCCGGGAGCGGGTCAGCGGCCCTTACCTGTCCTCAACCCACCTCTTTCCCATCTGGTTCCCTCAGCCAGAGATCTACTATGTGGTCTGGGCTCAGCGCCACTATATAGCGAGGATGAACAATCTGAGAAGGGCAGTCAGCAGCTACTTGGCAGGGAAGAAATGGGGCCAATATCCCCTGCTTCTTGGAGTAGGCGGCAAAGTATAGATGTGGAGAGTGGCATGGGAGGTCATGTTGTGAGGGGTCAGTCTCTGCATATGTAAACAGACAAGAATGAACCAGCTTACCCCAAAACGTTGGTGGCCTCCGCAAGTATCCCGGTTAGAGCGAATCGTATGAAGTCCAATGCAATATAAAGTAGTGGAACAGCGGTACCAGAAACGTATAAAAATCCAAAGATCCTTTATTGTAGATACATATTAAAAAGCCAGGTATCCCAACAGAGCATAGCCAAAAAAGAACCCCCCAAAGGGGAGCCGACGCGTTTCAGGTGCAAAAATCACCCTTAGTCATGGCATGCAAACCCACCGCAATGACCGCTATAAATACTAAACATAAATGAACTAAACCATGCTCACCTGACTCCGGCGCCTGGCCAACCACGCCAGAAACAACCACCTCTGGTGCGCGGCCACGCACATGGAAGCCGGGACCAAACGCCGACATGACGTGCGGCATCCACGCGTAGCCCCGCACAGGAAGCGGAAGTGACGCGCGGGACAAAGCTGGGAGCGTACAGTCATCACCATGGCAACGGAGACCGCTGCCCCGGTGACGAAAGACGCGACCCAAACACAGATTACACAGGGAGACAGGAGTCCGCCGGCACGACAGGCACAGGAGAGAGGAAGAACATGTAAAAACAAATCAAAATAAAACTTAAAAAGCAAAAGTGAAAAATTAGTACAATATATGTCGCCAGAGGCAATTATTCGTTTTCAAAATATGACATCTATTAAATTCATACATAATTGCTTTAAGACATAAAAAGAAGCACAAGAAAACACAGCATGTGGACATAGAGGAGAAAAAAAAAAGAGGGGGGGAAAAGGATTAGTAGTGAAACATCCACTCCCTTTTGAGGTTCAGACCCAATGGAACTGCAATGTCCAATGTAATGATCCAAAATGCTTCCTTGTCATGGAGTAAATGCTCCAGATTCCCACCCCTGGCTGATTTGACTACTCTATCGATACCCATAATTTTTAATTTACTGAAATTACCATGGTGAACATCCCTAAAATGGTTCGACAGATGGGATCTATTCCGTACAGATGTGCTTGTGATATCATTGAGATGTTCAAGAATACGGGTTTTTAACCGTCGAGTAGTACTACCCACGTAGTGTAACTTGCACTCCATACAGGTAGCCAAATATACGACATGATGTGAGTTGCAATTGATATAATTGCGAATAGTAAATACTTTAGTTTGTTGAGTATTGTAGAAGATTTTTCCAGAATTGACAAAACCGCAGACCCTGCACGGGTTAGATCCACACCTGTAGAAGCCCTTGAATCTAAGCCAAGATTGTCTGGGTTTCTTAGACATGAGCGAATTAGGAGCCAATTTGCTTTCCAAAGTGCGAGCTCTCCTAGTGACAATGCGGAGGCCCCCCGCCAAGGAATCACTAAGGGCAGGATCTTCAGACAAAATAGATAAATGTTTCAATACAATATTCTTGATGGCCTGAAATTGAGTGTTATAATCTAGTACTAGAAAATTATTGTTATTCCTCTCAGGAATGCCCTGGTTATTGGTTTTCTTGGATAGTTTAGGAGAAAGAAGCTGATCTCTGTTTTTTTCCCGTACTTTGGTTATTGCCCGTTGTAACGACCAGTTGGGATAACCCCTTTTGGCCAATCTATTAGAGATGGCTTTACATTCATCTGCAAAATCTGCTGGTATACTACAATTTCTCATAGCCCGAGTCATTTCACCCACAGGTATGGCCCTGTGGGTGTGTTTGGGATGAAAAATTCGGTGATGCAGTATGGTATTACCGGCCGTCGCTTTACGGTAAGTACGAGTGACAATATTATGTCCTGGCTCACCAAAGAGTACAAGGGCAAGGGAATTTAATGTAACTTTTTCTGATTGTTGGACAAACCGTAAATTACAGGGATTGTTAATTAAATAAAACAGAAAATTGGATATGGCAGATACATTGCCCCTCCGAATAAAAAGGAGGTCATCGATGTATCTGCCATATCAAAATAAAGACAACAAAAATGGGTTCTCGGGGGTGTAGACGTAGGCGAGCTCCCACCAAACCATGACCACATTGGCCAAGGAAGGTGAGCAGTGTGAGGTCGGGAGCCAAGCGGCCACAGGGTAAGAAAGTAGCGGCACAGGGCTCAGAGGCAGCGGCGGCAGTATCATCAGGCGGAGAGTTGGCGGAAAAATCAGCACTCGCGGTGTGGCAGTTCTTTGCTAAGACACCGGAGGAGCCGAATATGGGTATATTAGAATCTGAAAGGGAGAAAGTGAAGTGTGGGCCAAGGAGCTAACGGGCACCACGGCCCTGCGTCAACACATGCAGCATCACCATCCGGTGGCCTGGGAGAAACGTGGCTCAGATGTGGTGGTCCATCCTGCCGCCGCAGCAACAGCAGCAGCAGCGTGCAATGGCACGCATGACATTTCAACCAATCAAGGATCCACCACCTCTGCAGAAGGGAGCTGTTTCTCTTTGCCATCATCTCTCGGTCCAGATGCTCCTGCTTCTCGCTACTCATTTCGCCAGCAGTCGTTCAGCGAGGCGATTGCAAAGAGACAACAATATGCGTCCAATCATCCTAAGGTGCAGAAGCTGACCGTGCTCCTGTCCAAGTTGTTGGTACTGCAGTCCCTCTCTTTCCAAATGGTGGACTCTGCACCATTCAGAGAACTAATGGCTTGTGCCGAGCCGAGATGGAGAGTTCCAAGCCGTAATTTTTTTTTTCAAAAAGGCAGTACCAGCACTTCATAAATATGTAGAACAGAAAGTGGGTCAGTCCTTGAGCTTATCGGTTTGTTCCAAGGTGCACGGCAGCACGGACGTCTGGAGCTGTAACTACGGTCAGGGCCAGTACATGTCCTTTACGGCCCACTGGGTGAATGTGCTTCCTGCCCAGGCACACCAACAACTTGGACAGGAGACGCCGCTTTCTCCTCCACGTTGTCAAACTGCTGCTCCTGCGCCAATGTCCGCCTCCTCCTCCTCCACCACTACCACCATCTCAGCCTCCACAAGTACTGCTCCATCATACCACATGTGTAGGGCACAGCGGTGTCACGCAGTTCTACACCTGGCTTGCCTCGGCGAACGAAGTCACACAGGGGAGGAACTGCTCCGCGTCATGCAGCAAGAAATTTATGTATGGCTTTCTCTGCGCCAATTGCAAATTGGAACCAAGGTGACGGACAATGGTAGTAACATGGTGTCCGCGCTGCACCGAGGAGGGATGGTCCATGCGCCCATCATGGCGCATGTGTTCAATCTGGTTGTGAAAAGGTTCCTGAGGTCTTCCATCGATCTTCAGAAGATTCTGAAAATGGCCAGGAAACTGTGCATGCACTTCATCCATTCCTACAAAGCCAGGAACACCCTCCTCGAATTGCAGCGGCAGAACGGCCTCCCCCAACACACTCTGATATGCGATGTTTCCACCCGTTGGAATTCCAGCCTGCACATGTTGGACCGACTGTATATACAGAGAAAGACCATTAACGATTTTTTGATGATCCAGGCGGACAGGAGTACTCCCCTGTGTAACTTTGATGTCAGCCAGTGGCAGCTCATGCGTGACACCTGCCGTTTGTTGAGGCCATTCGAGGAGGCGACGTTATTTGTCAGTCGCCGGACTACGGGATGAATAACGTCATTCCACTGCTTCATGTCCTGGAACAGATGC
Organism: Phyllomedusa bahiana; assembly: GCA_025379985.1. Taxonomy (NCBI): domain Eukaryota; kingdom Metazoa; phylum Chordata; class Amphibia; order Anura; family Hylidae; genus Phyllomedusa; species Phyllomedusa bahiana. The sequence goes on from JAODAL010003588.1 coordinate 163,464, forward strand.
TGAAAAATCTGTCTGGGCAGGGACTGAGACGTGGCGACTACATCTTGCGGCCACATGATCCGTGGGGACTGAAACGGAGGAGGAGAAGGAGGAGGAGAACATTGGAGGCAGAAGCATTGTCTGGTGAAATGAGTGGATTTTCTACCCAGGTGAAAAGAGAGGAAGCAGGAGCAGCTGGAGGAGGTAGATGGAGATGAGGAAGATGAGGCACATGACCCACAAGCACCGTGGCAGTATACAGTGGGGATGGAGGCAGGGAGCCCCTCGGAGTCACTTGTGCAGATGGCCCGCAGCATGCTGATTTGCCTGGCTAGTGACAGCCGAATAGTCAGCATCCGGCGAGGGATGACTTCTGGCTCTCCATTCTATTGGACCCTCGCTACCAGTCCAAAATGGGAGCCTCTTTCCCAGCTGCTGAGAGGAAGAACAAACTTAAATACTATAGGGAAATCCTCCGTAGTCAGTTGGCCGCTGCCTACGTGCAGCATCGTCCCACCTCTGACAGGTCTGACCGGGGGGGTTCTTCAGTGCTCTTGTACTACTGCCGTGGCTGCTATTGTAAGGTGGGAGGGTAGGAGCAGTACCAGCTCCATCAGCAGCATACTAAGTCTGGAGTCACTGATGAGCAGCTTCCTTCACCCGCATAGTGAGGAGGGCAGTCGCCAGCAGCAGCAGCAGGACCTGGAGCAGACCCTGAACCAACAGGTGGTGGCCTACATGGACAGCACTCTGCCACCCTATTTAGAAGATCCGCTGGACCACTGGGCAGCCAAACTGATGTGTGGCCGCAACTTGCTGAGTTTGCAGTGGAGAAGCTGTCCTGCCCGGCCAGTAGTGTGGCATCAGAGAGGATGTTCCATGCGGCGGGGGCCATCGTTACCCCAAGGAGAACCCGCTTGTCCACGAGAAATGTGGAATGACTGACCTTTGTCAAGATGAATCAGGCGTGGATCGGCCAAGATTTTCACACACCAATGCCTTAGGCGTCAGACTACATCACCCATGACGCCTCACCCAAACTGTGAAAAATGAGTCTGGGTTCAAACTACCTGCCTCAGCCACTATTCTGATGCCGCCACCCGCCTGATGCCCACACATCTGCTGACAGTTTCTCCATCTGCCACCAACCATCTTTACCAGGGACTGGTATTGCCACCCACCTCCACACTCTGTCATTGTGCCACACTATGACCTCCTGCTGCTGCTGCTGTTGCTGGTGCCGTGACATTCACACTTTGTCATTGTGCCCATCTCTGACCTCATACTGCTGCTGCTGTTGTTGCTGCTGCGGTCACCTCCACAGTGTGTCATTGTGCCACTCTCTGACATCATGCTGTTGCTCCTGCCCGCTCACCTCCACTCATTGTGCCACTCTGTGGCCTACTCCTGTTTTTGCCACCTCCAGAATGTCATTGTGCCACTGCCTGATCTCATGCTGCTGCTGCCGTGGCCTCCACACTGTGTCATTGTGTCACTCTGTGGCCTAATTCTGTTTTTGCCACCTCCAGAATGTCATTGTGCCACTGTCTGACCTCATGCTGCTGTGGCTGCTGCCGTAACCTCCACACTGTGTCATTGGCCACTCTGTGGCCTACTCCTGTTTTGCCACCTCCAGAATGTCATTGTGCCACCTCTCTGACCTTATGCTGCGCGGCCTGCCGCCATCACCCCACACTCTGTCACTGATTTGCCATCTGAGCCCTCAGCTTTTTTTTTTCCAGCTGTCGCTGCATGACTTATCAGGCTACATTCCCCCTTCAGTTTTTGGTCAGTTTTGCCCTCTAAGTGCCCAGGGAATTTTATAGTGAAGCGATTCTAAGGGCGGCGCAGTCATCAGCGTGTCATAACTAAAACACAACATTGTATGAAGACCAAAACCAAGCTCACCTCTGCATATTTAAGCATGGCACAACATTCTACAGCACCCTGCAGGCTCTGTGCTGCCTGGATATAGATCTTGTTTAACATGATTTTTCCTGAAGTAATTCGGACCGAAATTAATTTTGTCGGGAAATTCGGCGAAGTGACCGAATTGAATTTTTGAGAAATTCGCCCATCTCTAGTCTGGACCCATTCAACTTCTGGGTGTCCAAACTGAATGAATGGCCTGAGCTGACTCGGCATGCCATAGACATTTTATCCTGCCCGGCAGCCAGCGTTATCTCCGAACGTACCTTCAGCACAGCTGGTAGGGTGATAACTGACAAACAAATCCATCTGTCTCCTGAGAGGGTGGATCATTTGACATTTATCAAAATGAATCAAGCGTGGATCTCTGACGATCTTGTTGCCCCGGTTGCCAATGTCACCGCCTAGTCACTAGTAACTAGTGACAGGTGTACTGCTCATACTGAAGTTTTGGCCCCCCTGGCGGTAGCAACTAGTTAGATTAATTTGGGGGGAGGGTAAAACAAGCTTAGGTAATCACATACAGCAATAGTTAGGGATTTTATATTGCTGGCTGCATCTCTCCTATCTTTATTCTGAGTGCCCAAAAGTTCATTTCTGCTGTTTTTGGGGTCCAGCTACTGCTGAAGACATTGTTAGCAAATGTCCTTCTAGGAAGAAATCTTTTTTCAAATCTTAATTTCGTCTTGAAAATTGTATTGAGTGTTAAAAAGGTCATTTTTGCTGATTTTGAGTTCATGGTACTGCAGAAGACACCATTAGTAAATGTCCTATAGAAAGAAATCTATTTCTGTTTCTTCTTATACTTTGGTTTCATCTGACCATATGACATTCTCCCGTTATTCTTCAGGATCATCCAAATGCTCTCTAGCAAACTTCACATGGGCCTGGACATGTACTGGCTTAAGCAGGGGGACACGTCTGGCACTGCAGGATCTGAGTCCCTGGCGTTGTAGTGTGTTACTGATGGTAGCCTTTGTTACATTGGTCCCATCTCTCTGCAGGTCATTCACTATGTACCTCGTGTGGTTCTGGGATGTTTGCTCACCCTTCTTGTGATCATTTTGACCCCACAGGGTGAAATCTTGCATGGAGCCCCAGATAGAGGAAGATTATCAGTGGTCTTGTATGTCTTCCATTTTCTAAGTATTGCTTACACAGTTGATTTCTTCACACCAAGCTGCTTGCCTATTGCAGATTCAGTCTTCCCAGCCTGTTGCAGGACTACAAATTTGTTTGTGGTGTGCTTCAACAGCATTTTGGTCTTCACCATAGTGGAGCTTGAAGTCAGACTGTTTGAGGTTGTGGCACATGGTAACTGGCAGGAGCCCCATTTCACTTTTTGTACCAGGGCCCAAGAAGTTCAAGTTACACCTCTGCTTGCAAGCTTTGTACATGTAATATTTGTGGTGGCAGCAAGTACATCCCAAGGGGAAAGATGGAGGTTCAGCTGGCTGGAGCATAGCTATAGGGGGCCCTGCATCCTGAGGTGTCCTAAAAGTCCCTCTGACACATAAGAAGACAACGGTAGAGATGGGCGAATTGATTCTAACAAAGTGGAATTCGTTTAGAATTTCAGGAAAACTTCGGTTCTGCATGAAGATTAGGGTGGTTCGCAGGAATGAAGCGTGTTTTTAATTGCCAAAATGTCCGCAAGCACATGGCGTGACATGGGGGAGAGAACTCTGGGAGGAAGAAAGGAAGACCCTAAATGATATGTGCAGACATCAAGCCAATCAGAGACCGGCGGGCTTCTGTGACGTCACAGCACTATAAGTACGGACGCCATGCTCGTTCCTCACACTGCTCTCGTTGTGCCCTGACATAAGCGGCTGCTGCGCAGAGATCTCACACAAAGGAAAAAGCTTTTAACAGGGACTTTTTTGGGGGGGTGTCACTGCTTTTATCATAGACTGCTCCTCTTCCGTTATCATCTTGATTTAGTTTGTGGGGTATTGTAATTCAAGTCCAGGGTGGGTCTAATTCTGCCCCATATACATTTTAATGCCATCTGGTCATTTCTGGAACACAATTTACATTCAAGGGTTAATTAAGCCTGTTTGTGCTTTTATTTTGAGTAAATATACGGTGTTTCTAAACGGCAAAGACAAGTAAATTTTTCCTGTTGATTTCTGAGCGCAATTATATCCAGGGTTACCCAAGCCCGTTAGTGGTTCATTGGAGTCAAATACAGGGTGTGTATTTATCATATACAGACATCTTCATTAAACAGAATCTGTACATTTTAGAACTAACAGTATGTCATACAGAGAGGTGGCAGGCTCTTCACATGCGCGTGGCAGTGGCACAAACATTCCTGGAGCAGGCCCAGGTCACAGCACAGCAAGGGGACGTCGCAGCGGGGTCATTCGGTGAGGCCAGAACTGCCGGTGTCATGTAGCGGCCGTGTGTTGATCAGCAGCCCAAGGGTTCTTGATTGTTTGAGTAGGTAATCAACTTCATCCCAGTTGACATCTGACAACCCTAGCCAACAGTCGGTGGGTTCGTCAGATACAACTCTTAGTTGGCATGGCCCCGGGAAAAGTTTAGCGGCCCTCAAACCCCCCCCCCTTTAAAACCTTCCAAAACCGCCCTGTCCCTTTTGGGGCCCCCAGCCAGGAACTAGTATGTGGTCTGGGCCCCAGACCCACTTTAAAAAACGAACAACAATTTTTAGGCTCCCGCAGCTACTTGGGAAAGAAGAGGTGGGGCAATACACCCCCCGCTTCTTGCAATTTTTGATGTGGGGAAAAAAATTTGGGTTGGTTTTTTGGGGGAGGGTCAGCCTTCATACCAAACCGTTTTGGGGGGAAAAGCCGTGACGATTAAAAACCAGAATTTTAAACGGGTGGTTTTTAATCCAGGGTTTTTGCTTACACCCCTTTTTTTTCAAATGCCGTGTATGGAACTTGAAAATGAAGGAACCTTAAAATACAGGGAAATTTTTAGGTCTTATATTGCATTTTGTCCCTTGTTGATTTAATTCATTTCCAAAAAAGGAAAAGGGGCAGAAAAAAAAAAAAACAAAAAACAAATGCTGCAAAAAATCTTTGGAAAGAACTTTTTCATTAAGAATTTTGAATCGTATGGCCACATTTCAAAAAACAAAAAAACCCAAATCCTTTGGGGCCCCCCCCCTTTTTACCGATGGTTTTAAATTTTCCCTCCCCAAAGATTTAAAAATGGTTTTTAAAAAACAAGTTGATTTTAAAATTTTTATTTTTTTCCCGAACAATAACACAGGTGATAAAGGGAAAAAAAATTTTCTGAAAATATTTTCCCGGTTCCCGATTTTGTAAAAAGGGGGAAACTTAGGGTCATTTGTAATTGAAAAGGATCCCCACACTAAACCCCTTCCAAAATACAAAAAAAATATTTATAATAATAATTTAAAATAATAAAAATAATTTAAAATAATAATCTTTTTGGCCTATTGAGAAAGCGTTTTCCCTTTACCCCAAATTTTTCATATCCGTGACCGTACCACTTCCCCGTCCTTGACCCGGGAAAATTGCCGCCCGTCCCCGGAAATTACCGGGCCCGTCCCCCCAAATCGATTTTTGGGCCCTTTTCCCAAATTTTTTTCCCTTTTACAACCCCACTGCCACCGCAAGCAAGTCACGCCCGAGGTAGCACCTGGCAGACTCCTCCCGCAGCAAAAGGGCCAATTTCCCGGGTTTGCGGTGGGCCCCTGGGGAAAACTGGGACCTACCAGTGTTCCTCCCGGCGGGCGCTGTTGCCATCGCTTTCGGTGGGCCCCGTGGATCCACTTTCCGCTGTCCGTACAACATAAGCAGGGGGGATTGCGTTTTTCATCCGTAGTCCCGGCGACTGAAAAAATAATGGTCCCCCCATGAAAAAGGGCCCGAGCAAACGGGGGGGGGTCAACTGAACTGCAAAAACCCAATTTAAAAATTTTCCCGGGGGGTACCCTGTTTCCCCTTTGGGAAAATCAATTAAAACATTATTTTCCCTTTCTTGTTCACAAGATTTTTCCAAAATGGGGGGAATTCACCAATTTTGGAAAAAGTCAATAACAGGGCCCTTTTGGGGAGGCCCCCTTTTTGGGCCCCGGGGCTTAAAAGGGGGGTGTTTCTTGGCGGTTTTAAGAAAGGTTTTAAAGTTGTTTAAGTTTCCTGGGCCTTTTTTTTAATGTTTTTTTGTTGGGTTAAGACCCTTTAAAAAAAAATTGAAAAAAGTTCCATGCGGGGGCATGGCTCACCCCCCAATGCCCCCAGAAAACCCGTTCTTTCAATTTGTCTGTTCCCCAAGGGGTTTTTAAATTTTCCCTTTTCCCCCGGGGAAAAGCCCAAATCGATGGTTTTTTGGGGAAAGGGCGCAAAAATATTTTCCCCCCGGGTGGGGTTCTTTTCGCCCCGGGGGAAAAATCCTGCCAATTGGTTTTTCAAAAATGTTTAAAGGGCCCTTTTTCCCGTTCATCAATTTCCCCCGTTCATAAATTTCCCCCTGGGAAAATATTTATTCCTTTTATCAATTTTCCCCTTTTTCATCAGTTCCTATCGCCCCCGGGCCCGACCTTTCTGCTACTTACCTGAAATTTAAAAACTCCGCCCCCTGCCCTACCTGTTGGCCGCCTTTGGGCTACGGGGTTTCGTCTTAAATTTTTACCCCTCGCTGCGCCTCGGGTGCCACAGCAAACTAGTTTGGGAAGGGGGAGCGAATGGTAGGAATCCCGCAGCGAAAGGGGCCAAACCCCCTTGCGGCGGGCTTTTGGTGAAAACCGGGGCCATATAACCCGGGTCCCTGGGAGTTCTTTGAAAGGGCAGCGTTGACCACTTGAAAAGGGAGGGACCTTTTCCGTACCACCAAATTTGGGCAGGGCAAAAGGCACTTCGGGACTTAGGGGCTAACGCATACTGCTTTTCTCTTGGCAAAAGTTTTGGTGAAAAAAAAAAAACTGGGGGGGCAAAAATGAGTGCCGAGGGGGCAGGAGTATCTGGAACCCTAGATTATGTAATAGAAGGGGGGTTGTCTTCGGGGAGAGGGGGGTAAAGCCTTTACCGCCCGAATTGGGGGGCGAGCCCCCTGGGGGCGCGCTCGGGGGCGGTGGGCCACCAAAATCCCGAAACAAAAAATTTTGGGGACAACATGATGTTGGGTGCAGGGCCCGGGGCCAAATTAGGTCCCCGGGCATGCTTTTCTTTTTGCCACAGATTTACATATAGTTTTTGGGTTTTCCCCCCCTCTGGGAAACTCGCAAAAAACGGGACAAACCCCGAGTAGGTGATTTTACCAAAAAAGCTCTTTCACTGAAATGGAAAGTTACCGCCGCGGGCCCGGGGACCCCCGGCCACTCCCCTTTTGGGGGCTTGCAAAGTGGGAAGTCATTATCTGGCCGTTTGGCTCCCAACCTTTGCACCTTTTTTGCCAAACCCCGCTTGAACCCCCCCGGCCACACTAACCCCACTTACGACTACCACTGCCTGACACGCAAGCTGCCACCCTTCTCCCCCCGATAATGATGAAACCTTGTACACTTTGGGGCTGGGTCACTTTATAGCAAACATGGCTTACAAAAAACCCC